>JAESVK010070456.1:0-21882 GCA_017140935.1 Hamamelis virginiana
AGGAACTGCGGCACTGAATTTGTGGAACAATCACAGCCATCCACGCAGCATTGCAAATGGATTTGGGAAGTCGCTCATGGGCGACTTCGCTCGAGAGAACCTCTCTCTCTCTATATATATATATAGAGTCGTGCTATCATCAGGTGCGCCTGATGTAGCCTTGCATCAGGTGACCAATTTCAGCCGCCGGATCTAAATGTAAGGCTGAGATTAGAAAGGAATTAAAAACACGCGGTTAGTGCCCGACCCGATTCAACCCCGATCTGTCTCTGACTTGGATATTAATTTTTGGCGCCATTTCTCACTCCTCAATCAATCAGTCATCTTCTTCTTCATATCTCTCCTCTTTACCATCCCATCTCGTCAATCACTCCTCTACTTGTCTGTATCTCTCATCTTTCCAATTAATCTATACCATCGCTCAAATGCCAATGTAGTTGAACTTAATACTCCCAGTCACTGAAACCTCTCTTCTCCCAAATGAAACTATAGCTCTCCCCTCTCTCATGTGGAATCGAAGTTGCAAAGTATTGACATTAGGTTCAAGCAGATCTCAGTTTTTGACACAGTTCATTGAAGAAGTAAGTTTAGTTTGAATTATTTAATGTTTAAGTTTTGCGCGAAGAATAAATTTTATAGTGATTCTCAAAATCAACCATTTTATTGCGTGATGTTATTTTATCGAAATTTAATCTTTAATGTGGTTCAATCTTCGGGGACATTTCACATTGAAAAGAATATTGCAATAAGAATTTATTTTGGAGAATGAGATGAACCGATGGAAATGTTAGTGTTGTTTTTAATTTTTTTTAATCAATATTTGTGAACGTAAAAAAGAAAAAAAAAATGCAGAATAGATGTGTTTGGTTGTTGGTAAAGATCAGAGAAAGAAGGAAAACAAATGGGTTTGATTTGATTCATACTCTCTTGAAATTCCCAAAATGTTAGCGCAACTTCAAGTTGCGCAAAGGTGAAAGTATCCGAAACGGTGCATTTTTGCATTTGTGCGCTTTAGAATTTGAGCGAAACGGTGCGTTTTACAATTATAGCATAGCGCAACATCAAGTTGCGCAAAGGATTTAGCTATAATTCAAAAGGGATTCGATTTGTTTTTTAAGTTGGCTTCAGTTGGGTGAAAATTGCAAAATTCTACCAAATGAAATGCTTATTTTTTTTTTCTTTTTACATAAAAAAAATTAATAGAAATATTAGTGGTCTCCTATCTCACTATGGTGTCCAATAAACTTTTTTGAGAATTTTTCCAATTGTGAGCAACTTGAAGGTTTTTACTTTTTTGGAAATTTTTTTTTTTTTTAAAATGGGTTAAAAAACTCTCAAACTAATCTGTGATGGTTTGGGGGACAATAAATGAGATTCTGAACATTGTATTAATCCATGCACAAGTAAATTTTAAAGTCCCAAAACAAATTTCTAAGGAAATTTCAAAAGTAACTTCACAGATTTTGGGCATTGTATTAATCCATTATTTTTTTACTATACCTTTAAGATATTTTATTAAACATTTACAAGAATTAGAATTTGATATTTGTAAATTAAAATTTATATGAAAGGAATGTAGTTCGTTGTCCGATAATTTTAGAATGCATTGTCTGTGTTTGGGGCTTATTATTATTATTTTTTTGTACGATTTATTATAGGTGATATGGATTTTGAAGGTATCGATTTATCCAGCAACAACGAACCTCTCTCTCTAATTAGTCGTGACAATTCTTCCAATACGTACATACCCGAAGTTAGGCATGAATGTAAACCCAAAATAGGACAAGAGTTTGCTTGTTTAGACGAAGCCAATGCTTTCTATAATGATTATGCAAGGGAGGCTGGATTTAGTATTCGGATTGGTTCCAGCAGAAAGTGTAAGAAAAAGGGCAGAGAGAATGAAATCACAATGAAGAAATATGTGTGCTTCAGGGAAGGTGAGAAAGTGATTAAAAAAGGAGTTGAGGGTATAAGACGCCGGGGAAACTTACGAGGGGGTTGCAAGGCAAGACTTCAAGTTGTGAAGTCAGAAACCAATACAGTTTTCAAAGTGCATAAATTTGATGAGGGTCACAACCATGATCTCATGTCCCCAACGAAAGTTCCATTCTTGAGATCCCATCGTCACTTTAGTGATGTTAAAAAGTGTCTCACACAACAATTTATGGCTGCCAACATCCCAACTTGTCAACAAATGAGTTTTGTTGAGCTTCAAGCTGGCGGCTTAGGGAATGTTGGGTGTTTAGAGAAGGATATTAGAAATGAAATCGGTAGAATGAGAAAGTTAACAGATGGCATGGATTTTGATTTGGTGCATGAATATTTTTTGGCCGAAAAAGCAAAGAACCCGTCCTTTTGTTTTGTGATCGAGGCTGACGATGCTGGAAAGGTTACTCATATATTTTGGGCAGACGGTGAAATGCGAAAGGCATAATCGCATTTTGGTGTAGTTGTTTTTGACACTACATATCAAACAAACAAATATGGAATGATTTTTGCACCTTTTCTGGGCATCAATAACCACTGGCATACAGTCACCTTTGCGGGTGCATTCCTTAGTGACGAGTCCGTCGGCTCATTTGAGTGGCTAATTAGCCAACTTTTGAAATTCATGCCTGGACCGCTGCCCAAAATGATAATCACTGATCAAGATCTGGCTATGGAAAAGGCAATTGCAACTAAACTTCCTAGTACATTGCACCGTTACTGCATTTGGCACATCACAAACAAGTTTTCAGAGAAAATGGGTACAAGTAGATTTGAACAGTACATTAAAGATTTCAAAAGCTGTATTTGGAATTCAGATTCTAAAGAAGAATTTGATGCCAAGTGGTGGCAATTGCTTGAAAAGAGCAATTTGAAGGAACATAAGTGGTTTATTTCACTGTTTAAAATACGTGAGAAATGGGTTCCTGCTTATGTTAGGCACATCTTCTCAGCTGGGATGTCAAGCAGCCAACGTGCTGAAAGCAATCATGCGTTCTTCAAGAGGCTCGTTAATGACAAACATTCTCTAATGGAATTTATTTTCAAGTTTACGAAGGGAGTTGCAAAACAAAGACATGCAGACTTGAATGAGGACTTTAAAAATTTAAATGAACAGCCTTCATTGAAGACCCCATTGCCAATGGAGAAGCAGATGGCAAAAATATATACAAGGTTCATTTTTTACAAATTCCAAGAGGAGTTGTGGCAAAGTTGGTTGTATGATGTGTAGCTTAAAAGTGGGGAAGGGTGCAATAGTGTATACACTGTCAACCGTAATGACGGTAAGAGTCAGAGAGAGCGAAATCTAGCGGAAGCAAAAGATTTGGATTGCATTTCATGTAGTTGCAGAAAATTTGATTCTGAAGGTGTCCCATGCAGGCATTTGTTGGCATATCTGAAGCAAAAATACATTACACAATTGCCTTCAAAATTTATTTTAAAGAGGTGGACTAAGGGCGCAACACTGGGGAGGGTTGATGACGCTTGCGGTGTGGAGGTGAGTGATGCTTGCGACACAGCATTATTGTCATGGCGAACTACTTTATGGCAAGTAGCTAATAATTTGATAGATGATGCATTGGGGAGTGATGACCATTATCGAATGGTTAAAGAGAATATGGAAAGGTTACATGGGATGATCAAGTCATATGTGAGTTGTAGTGGCGTGGGGGTGTCAACTCAATGCAAAGAACCTACTCCATCAACTTACAGTGAACCAAGCCCAGTTAGTTTTAAAGGATATGGGCGCATCAAAAGTTTGAAAGAGATTAAGGTGAAGTCAAAAGGTCGTCGTTGCAACTACTGTAAAAGAGACGGAGTCACACACGATGCCTGTAATTGTCCTAAAAAGCCTGAACGGTATGTATATGTTAGTTACAAAAAATAACATGTGCATAATATTCATAAAAACACTACATGTGACATGATAATATAGAAACAAATTAGTTACAGATGTCCTTATTCCTTTAATAATCGTTTAAGTGTTGCAGTGGTCCATCTGTTTTGGGAAGTCCCAGTGGTGGATATGCTGCTTATGAGGATGACATTGCTTCAAATGGTAATCTATATGTGTTAACTTGTTTAGTAATCATTTATTGACATGATATGTAACACTATTTTGATAAATATTTTTCCTATAAATTGTAGGAGGTGACGGCGAATATTAGGTTTCAATATTTTGGAACTGTGGTGCACCGGATATTATCGATGACAAGTGGCATGTAACTTTTCGATGAAGCATTTATATATAAGTGAACCATTTAAGAGATTCGAACCCATTTATAAGTGAACCATTTAAGAGATACTGAGTGTTGGGTAATTATTCTGACGCCATACTGATTTGGCTAATTAATTGTTTTTTGTTTTAGTGTTTATGTTATTTAAATTATTGATCTCTTTTCTATAGTCACTAATTTTTATAGTTTACTGTTTACTATAGCCAAATTTATAGATGGTTAGAAGTAGTGTTATTCATTTACCTGATCAAAATAGATGGGACTATGCAAAACTCATTATGTCCAGTATTGTAATTTCGCTTTATTTTATGGAGTTACTATTCTTAGGTTATCAAGTTGCCTTAGAAGTGAGACTCGAGCACTGCCATTGTTATGGCATAAATAAAAGATTAGAGTGCTGAAGGTCGGGAGTTCAAACTGGAAGGGGGTTTATACATAGATTGTATTACACGTTTGATGTGCCTTGTTCTTAGTCAAAAATGATTTCTAAATGAAAAAGGAACAAGATTTAACTCGCATCAATGGATGGGGAGGGATAGACATCTGTGTTTGGAAACCAAATTCGGATGGTATATTTACCACAGCATTGGCTTGGGAGATATATAGGAAAAAAGGGGATCCGTTGCTTTGGCATGTGTGGATTTGGCATGCAGCTTTGCCGAAAAACCTTATGGTTTCAAATATATAGTTTATTCCAATAGTGAATGTATCACTAAAGATTGAGGCTAAAGGAGTACACACAAGTGAAAGAGCCAACCCTACATAATGCTAGGGTCTACTGCTGCAGGACTGCCAATTTAAGAAAAATATAGTGATACACCATCCATTTAAGATGTGTTAGTTGCAGCTGTCTAGTGCTGCATAATTTGCCTAAAGTGACCTCTATAGGGTCAAATGTATATCATATTTTGAAAAATTGATAATTAGATTATATGAACTACGTATGAATTTCATTTTCGCCAAAAATCACAGTAATCCAACCGTCAATTTCTGAAAAATGTCGTAGTGAATAATTGCGAATTTTTTTAGTTTTTTTAAATGTCACAAGTTTTTCCCATTTAGTTATTTTAGAAGATAACCATTGGATTATTGTGCTTTTTGTAGAACTTGAATTTATAAAAAATGTCATAGTGAAAAATTGCAACTTTTTTGTTTTTTAAAATGTCACAAGCTTTTCCATTTACTTTTTTTAGAAGCTAACCGTTGGATTACTGTGATTTTTGTCGAACATGAAATTTATAAGCAGTTCATCTAATCCAACAGTCAATTTTTCAAAATATGATATGTATTTAGCCCTAAAATCACCTCACGCAAAATTGCGTTTGCTTAAGGTGCACCTTATAATATAAGCCCGGATGGGATAAATGTATATAATCTCCATTTTGATTGTTCAACTCACCTAGACGGCTATGAAAATGACTACCTTTCTATAAAGTCAATTCCATGTTTCTCCCTACTCAATATTTCTTTTGAGTTTGTAGATGTTTTTGAAGTTATCGAAGTTTAATGCCTAGGCTTTATTACCATTTTACAAAGATAACTTTATCAAAATACAACATACAACCTAGCAGGATGGAACAGTATTTATAGCAAATTCAGCAGTTTTATAACTTCAAAAATCAGGTCATGTCAGCTGGTAGGATTTTACAGTGTAAACTTTTGATACTTATGCCCTGTTTGGATCATGAAAGACCTACGGAAAGGAAAGAAGGATGCTAAAAATTGCATTGAAATGGATTCCTCTCCAAAGTATTATTAAGCTTTTCTCCATTCCTTTCCCCAACTCTTTCCGATATCCAAACAGAGGCTTATCGTTTCTATCTTTTAATTTTTATTTTTAAAAAATGGTGTTAGAAGAAACAGCAACATCTGAGACAAATATCCAAAATTTATATAGAGAATTCAGAACTGTAACTTAAAACAAAACAACCAAATTCTGGTGCTGAAATATTAAACCTTCTTAAGCTCATTGAATGAATTGGCACTTTCATAGTAGAAGGAACAGGAGAATGGCCCCTTCTGTTGGGAAATATTATCAGCCTATTCAACAAAAATAGCACTCCAAATGATCAAGAATGCCATCAAACAATCAGTCAAGAGATTCAGAAACTTGCTGCAGCCCATGATTAAAACCTGCTCAGGCGATTCCACCAGTATGGTCACGACCAAACATCAAACACGTTGCCACTTCGAACTCGATTCACGTGCTTTACCTATTACTGGACGCGGTCCCAATGTTCTATGTATCAAAGATGATTCCCCAACATCTCTTAATGCTGATCTACATGTTCCCAAAATTTCATCATAGACAGCTCTTTGAGTTTCATCTCGACTATCACGTAATGCATTCGTTGTTCTTTGAGATATGCTCCTTAATGCTCCAACCTGTAAATATTTATTCAACGCAATATATTTATGACCCAATTTAAGTAATAATTGTAATAAATTAAATTAAATTTTATTCGATCACCATATTTACCAATCTGTCAATTATGGGTGCTGTAGGGCAGTATGTCATTTGTGGCATTCGTGGGCTTGGCTCAGATGGGGGTCCGATTTGGCGACGCGTGTGTTCATTGTACCATTCTAGGTAAGTCACCATGTCTGCATGCCCAATAACACGCTCCTGAACAAAATGGTTCATTCCAATGTCGTGCCTCGTGTCCCATAAATCCATGAACCTTTGGAGTTTTACAGACCAATCTTCCTTACTTCTATGCCCCTTTCTATCAATTTTATGAAGTTCAACCTGTTCTGGGTAAGGAGCATCGGGTATGTGTTGATTACAACCATATTGTCGCATTACCCTATCAGCATAATGCCACTCAACAATGAAAAAACAAATAAGCGGAATCCGACACCTCCACTATGTTCACGCAGATCTTCTCTCACATTAGCTGGAAACACTATTCCAGATTGTCTCGTATATGGATCCCATATTACCTGATGAGACATTATTAATCATCACCCTATAATAACATAATAAATTGCAAATATACTATACGCAAGATAATTTTCTCAGTTTACCTCATCTGGTTTTTGTGTGTCCAGTTGGTCTCGGTATACATTTACATCGTGCGTAGGAACACTTGTGAAGCTCCGCTTAGAATGTCTCCATCTAGCACATTGCCAATATGAAAACATTATAATTATGTATAGAAATGTCATTTAAAAATATAAAACATTCGAATTAAAAATTTATATTTTTGTTTAGCATAAATTTTTAAAATGATTATTTAATGCTGATCTATCGTAATTTAATAATGATGCTATATTTTCAATACCTATAACCATAAACCTGCGATTGTGCTAAATCTTCAGCCGTTACATGTATTTGGGGACGTCCAACTGATAAATGTTCCCATGCCCAAAGCTGTTTCATTATGAATCATATGGAAAATATTAAATGTACAATTTTGATGGCATTGTATATTGATAATATTAATTGTATATTTTTACTTATAAGCCTTTTTTTGGCATTTTTTAGTTAGTATACCAACCTGTAGTAGTGTCAAATTCCCCCATATTTGAGCACTTTCCCTACGCGCAGCTGTACATAGTGATCTGTACAAACATGCCAACGTAGCACTCCCCCAACTGTACTGTGCAGCAACCATTAAATCCTCCAACAACTGTAGATACATCAATGGCACTTTGCCACCTGTACTATCCGGACAAATAGTAGATCCAATGAGATATAAAATATATGCTCTGGCATAACACAAGCGCTGATTCCTGTCCGTTCTGGACGTGGTTAGATGTGCTGTGTTCCTAAAATTCCTTTCAATCCATGATAATGTGACTGAAGACCCTCTAATAACTGAGGGACGAGTACCCAACAATCTTTCACACAAATCACCCCAATTAAGCTTTGTAGGACCACTAACTGCTTCTCCGTTGATCCTTAACCCCAAAATTATGTGCACATCTTCAAGAGTGATTGTCATCTCGCCAATCCGGAAATGAAATGTATGTGTTTCAGGTCTCCATCGCTCAACAAGTGCAGTTATTAACGAATGGTCTACTTGAATATGTCTAATCTTACATACCCACTCAAACCCTACATTGTAGACATCAGTTCTTATAATTTCTGGTAATTCCCACTGCCTACGATGCCTGCAAAACAAAATGTTGTTCTATACAATAACACGGGTTAGTACAGCACATGTTGAATAACTTTTTTAAATAATACATTTATAAACTATTCTGTTCTAATATTTTCTCACATGTCCGTTCCAAACATCAACAGATCGATGTTTGTCTTGTTGTGTCAATAGTGATAAATTATCTGGGCCCGGATTAACCCCGCATATTGTCCTTGAACCGTGATTCACGTGCCCACCTCTGGTTCTTGGCCTACGTGCCATATCTACAAATTCCTGTAAAAAACAGCATATTCAAATGAGAAAACACTGCTCCAACTAAAGAGGCAAAACTGTAGGCAAAATGCCTCCACCCAATTTCACTCGGCGAATTTGCCTAGAGATGGAGGAGAGAGAGAGCTCTCAACAAATTAGCCACGTAAACAATTTTTCCAATTTTAATTTGTGCAACGGATCTCTCTCAACGGAAACCTGCTATGCAAATGATATTTGTGCAGCAAATTTGATCTATAAAATGAATATAAGACATACCTCCTATGCATCCACAAGCTGATTTTTTAAAAAACAATTTGGGAAGAGCCGTTGCTGTACCATACCACCTTCCTCACCAAGACTGTACCACACCACCTTCCTCACCAAGAAAAATCACCAAGTGAGATAAAATGGTTTCCTTTTGATACAGGGTTCTGGTGTCTTTCATGCGATTGTTGTTGCGCAGAGAAGGGAGTTCTTTCCACGGCTTCTAGAGAGTGGAGCTTGAAGACTTGAGGTTGAGCAGGTCAGACCTGATATGGCCATTGTCAACAATCTTCTTTTTCTTCTTCTAGAAGAAACTAGAAGATAAACATGATATGTCTTACTTTTTATCTTTATTTATTTTATTTATTTGTTATTTTTACCGAAAATCAATTATGTTTTGTCTTTAACTTTATCTGTTACTTTGTATTTTGCTCAGAACTCATTTAACTCATTTCGTTTAAGTAATTTTTTTTATTATAACATGATAAGTATTTATTCTAATTTTATAACTTGTATTTCAAATTTTAAAAATTTGACCGTTGGATTAGATAAACTGCTTATCAATTTCACGTTTGGCAAATATCACAGTGATCCAACAGTTAGTTTCTAATATATGTCAATGTGAAAAATTGTGACATTTTATGTTATTCAAAATATCACCGTTTTTTTCCTAGTGAACAATTTTTCATAAACCGACCGTTGGATCATTGTGATTTTTGGTAAACATGAAATTGATAAGTAGGTCATATAATCCAACGGTCAATTTTACAAAATATGTACTGCATTTGTCCTAATTGAGGTCAAGTTGCGTAAGGTGCACATTATAATATAAGCACTGTGCATTGAATATTATGTTTATTGTGGCTAATTTCTATTTTTTATTTTCATGTCCAGATGGATTATGAAAATAATCAATATTTTACTAGTCTCTTAAGCGGTGATGTGGTTTTTTATGATAATTTTTGTGGCGAAAGTGCTGACAATGCCAACCAATATTCTAATGAACCGGAATTGGCATATGCAAATTGGCATATGCAAATTTTGAATTGCCATATGCAAATTTTATATTTGAATTTAAAATTTTGGCAAATGAAAGCAAATTTTTTTTATTTTGAATTTTAAATTTTACATACTTCAATTTAATTTAAAACTATTAAAAATTTGTCGTTAAAATATCAATTATCGGTAAAAAATACTATTTTTAAAATTGTGTTACAAAATATGGCCGTTTATATCATATTCAAATTATGGTTTGACCAAAAGTCAAAATAACATTAAAATATTAATGTTCGGCATTTTGCATGGTCATGGTTGGAGTGACCTTTCATTTCGATAGGCGAATTGTAGAGGCAAAACACTGTTCATGGGATTTGGAGAGGCAAAATGGCTATTAATGGTTGGAGATGCTCAAGCCCCCTACAAATTCAAAATGACACTATATATTTAATTAAACCCATGATTAAAAGCACTAATTTAATCATTAACACATACATGCTCACCCCAAAATAAAAGGCTCCAAAAAACCCCTTATTTATAAGCACTTCAAGTTATGGGAAGTTTATTTTAAAAAAAACAAAAAAAACTTCAATAAAATTTGTGAAATGATTGTTTGGTTAGCATTGTGATAACACCATGTATTATTGATCCATATGCTATCAAGAACATGTAAAACAGGTCATTAAAACTATTCACTAATTTATGAGTAAAGTATTATTGATTGCTAAACTCACATCTTCTAACTTTCAGTCTTTGGATACATCAATAATATCATCTGCCTTGCTGTACACGTGCTTCGCACGTGAGTGACTAATTTTTAGATGACCTGTTTTGGATGTGTGATAAGGATCATTTGGTCAAAGGACATCATGAAGCACGTGCTGTCAAATATAATGAAAGGAGAAGTTGTAAATTAAAGGAAGTCAAATTTAATTCCTATCAATTTATAATTATAGTGGAAAAAACAATTAAAGTTTGGCTTGGTCAAAATTGATGAACAAACAAATTTGACCAAAATACAATTACTCACAAGGACAAACTCACCCAAGAACGCACCTACAAATTGTCTTCAAAATTTGACCGAATGATCGTAAATTACCGATACAGATAGACTCCCCAACACAACACCTACAAATTATTAAAGGACAAAATAACTGTACAAGCGAAATAAAATCACCACAGCAAATGAAACTTGTACAATATATCTACAACAAAATAAAAGACAGATAATTTTAGTCTATATATATTAGAGGATTTATAATACATCATAAAATATTAAAAGATGTTCACAAAAAAAAAAAAAAGAAAAACACAATATTTAATTGAACAAAAAGGAAACCCCTTTAACACTCCAACTGTTTGATGCTAATTAGGTAGCACCCGAAATTTAACAAAAGGAAAATGCCGTTTCCCAGATGTGGACGCGAGTTCAAATATGCATCTATCACCAAAGTAGAGATTGTTTGCTTCACGGAAATTTGCCCAACCTTTTCTGAGTTTTACTCTCCTGTTACCATTGTTATACTTTGTTCCCCTGTCCAGCTGAAATGTCCACACTTTCTTAGATATATCTTCTATTAAAATTGTATCCACTGTATGAAGACCAGCTGAACGAACAAATTCTATTGAAATATGCTGAAACATAGAACTCAATAACAAGAATCAGTGATTCAATATAAGTCACAAATGCAACAGTATAAATATATGAAATAAAGGATTATTAAAATAAAAAAAATTATGCATAGACCATGTAGGGTTTTTTGGGGTGACAGTTTGATGCATTCAAAATAACAACAAAATTAGGGCCTGAATTTGAACGCAGCTCTGCTTGTCGAACCATATTCTGACCTACAAAATAGAACCAAAAGTAATAGTAATTTAATAAACATATAAGAAGAAATAGAGAGAACATGTTCATACGAAAAAGTAGAAATAATTACTTTTCATATTTTGTTGATTTATACTCTGACATAAAGGTTCATCTATTACTTCCTCTTTGATTGGCATCCGTGTACACCTATCAAAATCCTTCATACAACCACTATGACCAAATACATACACAAAAAAACTGGACTTGCCTAATCTTTCAAAAACAAGAATTTCTCCAAATCTTATTTTATGGTGAGCAACAAAGGTAGCCCAACCATCTGCAAAGTATATTTCTATTTCATTCTCCACATGCAACTGTATTCGCCAACTTCCTTTGTAAGTTGTCAACAAACAATCCTTAGATATGGTCTCGATCAAGTGTGATCGTTTTGAGAAAGCTTTAGGTATCAGCTGCAGCAAAACTGAGTCAGATATCTCAATCATAAACACTGTTGCTTCATCTAACATGAAGCACAAATTCATGTTAAATTATCCTATAAAACCAAATATAATAGCAAATCTAAAAAATTCATAAAAGAATATTACCATTTGTTCAGAAAAATTATTCACCATAACTTTGAAAAACCAAGTGGAGCATAATTTTCGTTCACTTTCTTCTGATTGTCCCATGGCTGAGAAGAATAATATCAGATAATATCACATCAAGCATAGGAATATATCAAATCAAAATACGAAAATGAAAATCGAGTCAAGGAAATAGAACGTAGGTTAAGCAATATTATTCTCTGGCTTTGTTAGTAGGATTGAAACTGGTTACAATGGACAAGGATGCGTACAACATCCCAAATTTCTTTTTTACCCATTTGAAAAAATAAACATTGGTCTACAAAATTCTCTAACTACAATGCTCTATCTCTCTCTCTCTCTCTCTCTAAAAATTAACATGGCACTTGCTATCCCCAAATTGCCAACAGTTATTAACCTCAATCATACAAGTTCCAATCCAGATCTAGCATAAATAAGCAAAATCCCAACTAGATCCGAAAATTCGTGTATGAATTATTATTTCACTATGTTTTGCATATGAATTTGTAAACAAATTTTCCATTTTCAATAAAAAAAAAAAAAAGTTCAGAAAATGATGGTCATTAGCACGAACTAAAGTAAAATTAACAAAACAATTGCATCTCATGAATAGTAACTTTTGAAACTTTGCCTATGTTGCCAAAGTAGCTTTAATTTTAATTAGCAAATTGTAACTTTCAGCTGCCGGAATTACAACCACAACATAAATAAATAAAATTTTGGCACTTTGGCATCATCAAAACAATCACCAATCAGAAGACATGGAAGTTTGGCCATCATATGCACACATGAGACAATCAAAAAATAATTCCATAACTTTTTTAATAAATTTTCACAGTAATACAGAAAATTATAAAAAGAAAATAAAAGGTATCAGTTTTTTAATGTAGAAAATTACGGGAAAATGATACATAAGTGTGTATGTGTGTATGCATTTCTAGGAGAACACTCATGTCAATTCCAAACAATATAATGTAAGTATAGCATTCAGACCTCTAGGCAAATTTTGGTGTCCTTTATAAATTCAATCGTATCTGCAACCCACCAAAAAGAAAATAATAACAATAATAACACCAAGATAAATGAAAAATATGCTCAAAAGGTGAAGAAAATAGGGCAAACCAGATAACTACATTATACCAACTGAAATACATTAATACCATTGCCCAGTGGTATCAGCTAAGTTTCCAACCTAACATTGTCCAGTGGAAATAAATTCCATTACATCCAAGAGATGAGAGACATCAATAGTGAAAAAGTAAGAAAATCCATCGAATCACTGACCAAATCATGTAGACAAACCTGGAAGCGAGCACAATCATAGTGAGCTGCCTATCTCAACAGCATGAGCACACTGAAGAAGGTTGACCGAAAGAGAACGAAAAGCAAAAGCCAGGAATAAAAACAAATAACCAAAATATTGTAATGTGTGTTACTTCCACAGCTCTCAAAAGCTTGAGTTGCATGTTTGAATGCATTTTTCGCCCAAAAATAAAGCAAAAATATACATTACATGATCAATTCAGAAGAATGATCAATTCCGCAAACGAGTTACTCGCCCAAGCATAACATATTAGGGTTAGGGTTATAAATCATAAAATTCGAATGGCAAAGATGCAATAGGTAGAAAGATTACAAATACAGACATACAGAGGTGAGCTCTTAACTTGATGACGAATAGAAACGTTGGAGAAGAAAGCAGAAGTGTATCGCAGTCGCGGTCAGGGGACAAAAGCAAATATGAGGTCCTCAGCTCCGTCGCAGGCGCTGGGTTATCGCCTTCTCGGTGAGGTGTGGACTTGGTGAAAGAAGATATACGTCGAAGTAGAGAGCCGACGGCGTCGCGCAGTCGTGGTGAGGGGAGAATAACAGATCTGAAGCCAGCAGCTGCAAGTCGAGAAAAGGGAGAGGATTATAAGAAATCAACTATGAGATATTGGAAAGTCACATTGATTGACAGAGGGATATGGGCGGCAACCTGCACAGCGCATTCTGCAGCCTGCGCTCAATAAATGTGCTGTCGATTTCACCCCGAACCCCACAACAATTTAGATGAAATGACTGGATTGCCCTTTATTCTTTGTGTTTTTTGGCTTCAGTTACGAAGGGCGTTAAGGTCATTGAGGCGCCCCTATTACCTATGCAGTCAGTTTGCAGGGTTTGCAATCAATTGCTTCTCGATGAAATTACTGGATTGCCCTTTATGTTTTGTTTCTTTTGGCTTCAGTTCCTAAGGGCGTTGTGGTCATTGCGGCGATCCTATCAACCTTAGATGGACAGGCCGACCTATGCAGTCAGATTGACTGAGTTACTTGCTCCCATTTAATGATAGAACCGGATTTGTTCATCCATAAAATTTTATAATTTTTTGTTGTAAAGTGAAAGTTGGGTATGATATGAAAATGCCAGCCGGAAGGACATTGATTGCATCCATCAATTAAAACGCATGAAATTGTCCCCGTTTTGAAGCATGAACTTTCCCCAGCCGCTGGATGCAAAGTATGGCCAAGTGTATTGATCCTGCGAAAATCATAGTAAACCTAGGCCACTTACACCCTAGCAGAGGATCTGGATTCCTCGTTGTGTGTCACCCACGTTTTATCATAAAGCTTCTCTTAGAAGCTTCTTTATAGCAAAACTGCATAAAAAGAACGAGCAAAAAAATAAAATAAAAACGCATTCTATTTCTTCAACTTCAATAAGATGAAAACAAAAAACACCCTGACTTCACATTTCAAAAAACAAAAAACATTCGCTTTCTTGCACTATTGTGTGTAACCCTAACATCCATTCCACCTGTTTTTCATAAATTTACAAAAAAAACAAAAACAAAAACAAAAAATCCATTTCGTCTTCAGTTTTCGGAGGAGGAGGAGAAGAAATGATCGTCGCCATCAAGCACTGGGGATCCGACACCGGCCGGAGGAGCAGGAGGCGGCGGAGGAGGTGGGGGGGGGACCAAATTAAGATAGAAGGCACCTCGCGATGCCTTCGACCTGTGCATCCGACGTGTCTAAGCGTTGGTTCATCGCCACCCAACGCTCCACGTTTTCTTCACGGTGGAGATTGAAGGAGCGATTCATGTTATCTACCGTGGAGAGGATCCTCTCCAGCAAATCTACAACCATCTCCCTTGAAATCCGCGCTGGAGGGCCCGGTGACGGAGGGTGGCTGGGTGGCGGTCGGTTTGGCGGTGTGGAAGCCATGGCGGTTTGGAAATGGGAAGGAGTAGAGCGATCGACGCAATGGGTAGAAAAGGGGTATGGTTACTCATGTCCGTTCTCACTTGATACTTAAATATCTATAGCAGGTTTTCTTTGTGAATCCCAAACGACGGCACCACTACCGGTTCATAGCATTTAATGCTTAATAAGCATTCATGATAGATGGGATTATACGCGGAGACCGATGGAAACATTGCTCCTTTGTAATTAAGTAGATATGTTCATGCATACAAATGTTAGACTAATTAAGGAACGGAGAATCAGTCATTTATTTATTTTAATTTTTTTTTTGTGTAATAGCACTTTGGTATTATTATTTAAATGTAATTATTTTTAAATAAAGGCAAATTAATGAACTGGTAGTCATTTATTTAAATTTTCTTTTTCTTATAACAATTATGTTCGAATATAAAAAATGTAATTATTTTTTCATTTAAATGTACATACTAGTGAGCTTAATGGCAATCAGTTGGAGTCCGGACTGCAACTGGACTCCTCTTTTTCATTTTGCAATGCTCCGGTGGTAGGATACAAAGTGTTTCTGAACGTTGGATATGATGCACACCCGCATGATATGTCTGCAAAAATTCATGCCGATCCGAGGATATGCCGATCCGAGGATAGGAATTTTGTTAAATCATACCGATCTATTGGTTCGATTGCCCGATCGCCCGATAAATTAGTGAACAGTTGACATCATATGGATTCATTTAAAACGATTCAATCTATTGGGATCGCCCAATAAATTAGTGAACAAGTGAGATCACATGGTTAATCAACCGTTTTGATGACCCGATCGCCCGATAAAATTGATAAAATTGTAAACATGTGACATCCCATTGATTAATCCCATGGTTCGATCGCCCGGTAAATTAGTGACAAGTTGACATCACATTGTTAATCCAATAATCACATGGTTAATCCAATACAGTTTAAAATAATATGAAAACATAAAATTAATAAGAGAAACATATTGAAATATTCAATCAGTAATTTATATGTGAAGTTATTTCAAACTGTGTGTTTCTTAGTTTAAATATCAACCCCAAGAGGTTTGGGTATGGTATACGAAGATGATCAATAATTTAAGGGTTTCAAAACGGTGGCGTATTGGAATTATAACAAAAATAACATTACTGGAATTATAGCATAAAGAACAGTACAAAAATTATATATAAAATAAAATAAAATGATTAGCGCAACACCAAGTTGCGCAATGGATGGCGACAAAGCGACACCGTATTCACGGGCGGTAAGATATGTATGAGTAGGATAATACCGCAACTCCACCGAAACGACACTATATCAATATTTTGGGAAGTTGCGCTAATGGGTTATATTTAATACGATACCGAATCATTTGCCAGTCAACTTGAATACGAAACGACGGCACCATCATTGGCTCAGAGCATTTAATGCTCAGTAGTCATTCATATGATTGCTGGGATTGGACGCATAGACGGATCGAATCCTTGCTTCTTTGTAAGAGCATCTCCAATGCTCACACTTTAAATGTCATCCATTAGCCACATCAATTCCATTGTTTAATGACACGTGTCCACTTTTTCACCCTTTAACTTTCACACTATAACTTACATACATGTATGCTACAATGCACACTTTAAAGTAACACTTCAGGTGATGATATGGATTAAATAAAATGATTTAATGATTTCAATTTCACTTAATAATCGGAATACATTTTGAATTTAATTTAATTTCTTTTTAAATTTACTAAATGAATATTTAATATTCATTTAATTAGTTTTAAAATTAAAATATTTAATTTTTATATTTTAATTTATTGGCTCACTGATAACATTAATATTCAAATAAATAAAAAATAACATTTGATTTAATTACATTTTTAATGTAGTTAAATAAATTTTATTAACTATAGACTAGCTAATAGTATTTAAATTAAAACCATTAAAAAATTATTTAATTTTTTTGACACAGTAATTATTATTTCTAATTTAAATTTTTATTTTGTGTGATAAAATTAATTAATTACAAGAATTTTATATATTGGTGACACAATTAATTGTGTTAAAATCAATTAATAGTGATAAAAGCAATTAATAGTGGGTTGGAATTCTTTAAATGGTGTAATCAATTAATAAAAGCAATTTAAATGGTGACAATAGCCATGTCACCGTTTAAACATGAGGCTGCAGTTAAATTAGTCAGTAACTACTGACGGAAATAAACTCCAATTAAAGTGCTGCATTGGAGCACCATTTTATCCTTGAAAGTTGAGTCTGACACTAAATTGCCACTTAAAGTGCTGCACTACAGATGTTCTAAGTAAGTAATGTAAATTATTACCAAAAAAAAAAAAAAAGTAAGTAATGTAAATATGTTCAATTTGACAAATGTTAGGCTAATTAATGAACGGTTAAAGTCATTTATTTATTGAAGACATTTATTTATTTATTTTTTTTGTGTAATAACAATTTGATTGTGATAAATAAATGTAATTGCTTTTTAATTAAGGCAAATTAATGAACAGTTAAAGTAATTTATTTAATTTTTTTTTTGTAATAACAATTTTGTTCTAATAAAAATATGTAATTATTTTTTCATTTAAATGTATATACTCGTGAGATTAATGGCGATCCGCTGTAGTCCGGACTTCAACTGGTAGGTTCCAAATTCTGACCATTGGATATGATCCACTGGTTCGATCGCTCGATAAGTTAGTGAACAAGTGAGATCATATGGTTACTCAACCGATTCGATCGCCCGACCACCCAATAAATTAGTGAAAAGTTGACATCACATGGTAAATCCACTGGTTCGATCGCCCGATAAATTAGTGAACAGTTGACATCACATGATTAATCAACTGGTTCGATCGCCTGATTGCAATCATAAATTAGTGAACAGTTGACATCACATGGTTAATCCACTGGTTCGATCGCCCGATAAGTTAGTGAACAAGTGAGATCACATGGTTACTCAACCAGTGCGATCGCTCGATTGCAATCATAAATTAGTGAACAGTTGACATCACATGGTTAATCCACTGGTTCAATCGCCCGATAAGTTAGTGAACAAGTGCGAACACATGGTTACTCAATGTGGACACCCCATTTTTACCAATTATTTCTACTATGTGTCCATGCAAATGATTAACTAGAATAGCTGATCATTTGGTGAGGAATTGGCCTTGTAAAGACTAAATTGCCCAGATTGCCCTTTTCTGAGGGAAAGGACAGTTCATTATTTCATGTGTACATTTGGATTGGAATCAACCCATTTGTATTGCATTTGACTTTTGAGGTGTTTTAGAACATCCCTGTAAATTTTCATAGCATTCTGATGAGAGCTCGATAGGTAATTAGGGTTTTTGCGACTTGAAGGGCATTTTCGTCCTTTTTCTCGTATAATTTCCGAATGACCTCCGAATTCGAAACGGATTGCTTCATGAGGTTTATATGGATGTGGGGAGTGAATTTGGAGTGCTAATTGAGTCTTTGAATGGTTGGGATAGATTCTCCCAAAATCGATCCCACGGGTAAGGATGAGCTGAATTAGGGTTTCGATCAAATTGACCGTGAATTGGTCATTTTCACCAAAATGAAAGATTTTCAAAACATGTTTTCAAGTACCAATTTCATATTAAAACCATGTTTTTAGAAGTGGTGCAAGCCTAATTGATCAATTTTACAAAACAAAGAATGGTCATATGACCAATTTTGGCACAACCGGGTCAATTGGCTAGCTTTTTGCTAAAACCCTTGACCATGGTCAATTGATTTTAACCCAAAAACATTCTAAAAATGTGGAGGATCAAAACACGATCGTTTTGAGCCCTGAACCATCGGATTTGGATCAAATTTGACCAAAATATGGCCAAAATATGAAAACCCTAAAATTTGGGGAAGAAAAATTGGGAAGTCACTACGGTGACCGTCCTAGCTAGGACGGCCAACCGTCCAGCCCAGGACGGCCAGCCTTCCAGGCTAGGATGGTCACCAGTACGTTCGAACCCATTTTGTATTTTTGGCATGTTTGAAACTTTCCCACTTGTTTTGGCCGATTTGGTTCGTTTTTTTGGAATAAATTCGAAGGGTTTTCAGCTGGCAAACCCTAGCATGATCAATTCTAAACCCTAGGATCATTTTTAGGGAATTGAATCCTAACCATTCAAGGATTTGAACCCTAGCTCTATATATACTACACTATGGAGTTAGAGAGAGGAAAGAGGAGAATTTTAGGGTTTTTGGGAAAGGAGGCTACAGATTTTTTGGGCTCTTCATTCTTACACCATTGAAGGGGTAAGAACTCAAGGCTAGGAGCTTGAAGGAGGCTAGCCAAGAAGGAGATCGAAGGGTAAATCCTTAACCTTGACTCTCATTTTTAATGATTTCTTACATAGGTTTATGAGGCTACGGTGTAAGTCCTTTTGATTTTCATATAAGATGGATTCTCTCTTCCTTTTCTTTCTACTATGAGTATGTTTAACATGATAGGGTTAGTTTTATTCGTTATTTCATGTCATATGTATGATTAGGGTTTGTCTTGGTGTTATTTTATGTAAGCATGTATGATTAGGGTTAGTTTAATTATGAGTACATGTTAGTAAGCATATTAGGGTGTCTTTTATTGTGATTAAATGCATGTTAGGATTAGTTTTTGTTATGATTTTATGTGTAGATGCATGATTAAAATTAGTTTTATTGTTGTTTATGTGTAGATGCATGATTAGAACTAGCTTTGTTATTATTTTATGTTAGAATACATGTTTAGGGTTGTCTAGTTTAATTATTATTTTATGATAGAATGCATGTTTAGGGTTGTTTAGTTTAGTTATTATTTTATGTGAATATGCATATTAGGGTTAATGTGTATGATTAGGTTAGCATTGTTGTGATTTATGTTAGTATGCATGTTTAGGATTAGTTAGTTTTGTCGTGATTTTATGTATGCATGCATGAGTAGGGTTAGATTTATGGTTATTTTGTGTACAAGCATGTTAAAATAAATATTGGTGTATTCATATTGTTATTTGAATCTCTCGATGTTTAATTGATGATTTTAATGATAACATGAGTATATGAGTATGTTATTTCGACATGTGATGAGTCTTGAGTCTTTTTGTTTATGTTTTATATGATTATTTAAACACTTGCCATGGATTTGATCATTTGAATATGAAAAATGTGTACGAGGGAGCGTGCAAAGGTAAGATCCTTCCCTTGTGATATTGATTTGATGGTTTGGATGTATAAAATATGTACGAGGGAGCGTGCAAAGGTGAGATCCTTCCCTTGTGTTTAAATTAATCGTTTAAGCATATTTTGGTGTAATTTTTGACATGTTTTTGCATAGTAATTTAAAATATTCATGTAGAAAGCATGTTAGGACATTTTCACATTTTTTGTTCTTTGTTTTCATGGTTTTTAGAGTAATTTAAGGTACATATTCAAATCTGTCCAGATTTGTTTATGTCCTTAAATTTATTCTAAAAATCATTTTGAGGCCAAATCCAGCTTAGAAATATGCTTAGGTTCACATAGATTAATTAGTGTGCATTTAGGGGCATTTTCATGCATTTTTAAAATTAATTACATGCTTATTTGTTTAAATTTCAGCATGCATTGCATTAGTATTTTAGGGTTTTTAGATTAACTTTAGGGCTAGTTAGAAACCCTAGGCTAGGAAGGTCACTTGACCTTCCCTAGGAATTTCCTTTGTTGTAAAGATCATGATTTGAATTGTGTGTTTCAATTGATTGAAGAGTCTATCTTCGAGAGATTTCCTAAAAGATTTTTGATGCAATATTTATGAAATAAATATGATTTTATGAGATATTTGATTATTAATTGATTTTCAAATGATTTGAAATGTTTTAAAGATTTTTTAACCTTGGAATGAAATTCCTCCCATATGATTTGTTTTCTTGAAAATCTTTGAAAAAGATTTTTAATTGGAATTGAATTCTAAAGATAAGAATTATTTTAGAATATTTGGATTTTAAGAAAGTCTTTTAATTTGAAATGATTTTGAATAAATGATTTTAAACAAACAAAAACTCTCGAAGTTAGAGTCTTGAATTAGGTTGAAATACCTTTGATGATGTGATCGATTACAATAGGAGAGTCCTAGGGTAGTCGAACTACGTGGACTTTGATACTTGCTAGGTGATACTAGTAAGTTACGTAGGCGCTAATAGGGCTCAAGTCCGCCCTAGGATGCCCGTAGGGTGTCCTAGGTTCTTAGGGTTTGTTTGTATATATTTTTATTTATTTATTTATTAATATAACTAATATAGATAATGCATTTATATCACTATTTTTTGGTTGATTAGATTATTTAGGATTGTTTGCATTAAGAATTTAAATAGCCCAAATAAATTAGAAGTCCTTTAATTAGGGCGAGGTGGGTGCCTACAAG
>JAESVK010070460.1:0-39276 GCA_017140935.1 Hamamelis virginiana
TAAGTGATTTCATGGTTGAATACAAAGGAAAAAGTTTTTAAACCTACTTTCCGCTGCGTTCCTTGTTTGTATTCTTTCACATACAACTATGCAGAAATTTCCAAAATCAAACTATGTTATGCAAAACTCCATTCTAAGCATCATGGTATGTTCAAACATACCTTTAGCTTTCTTCTTTCTTGCTCCAAGCTTCCTTCTTCACTTTGAGAGCCTCCAAATTGATGGTTTTGGTAGAGAGGGCTGCTACCATGGCATCCAAGTCTCCAATGTCTTTGAACTAGCCTCCAACCTAATTCCTAAGTGATGTATATATAGGAAGGGCCTCAAATCGATCAATGGTCCACATTAAAACCCTTAGGAATGATCCAATGGCCCTAAATGTGTCTTCCTAGGTCTCCAAACTCATCCCATAGTCCCCAAGGCCGAATCAGACACTTGGAAGCACCTAGAAGAGTCCCGGGTAGGTAAAACACAGAAAAATAGCATTTATTGGGCGAGGGCTTCGATAACCATCCACCCTAGGACGGATAACCGTCGAGGGAGGGATGGTCATCGAAGCTGACACCCAATTTTGCCCCATTTTGGGCCTCTCTCGACCCGTCTTGGCTGTTTTCGGCTTTTCGGGCTCGTTTTAAGTCCAAATTCGACGATTCAAGGGCCAAAACGATTTTGATTCGATTCTCCATGTTTTGAGAAGTGTTTGAAGCGAAAATGCATTGACCGGAGTCAAAGTGTTAAGAGAAAGCTGACCGATTAGCTATTTTGGGCTTGCCGGGCCCAAATTAGTGTTTTGAAATCTGCTAAGCAATCTCTCTCGAAATCGTTTCTTCTTCTCAAAACAAGTTTTGAAATCATTTAAGAAAGTATTTTGAAGCTTGTGAAGGCCTCCATTTGATAAAAAGATCAAATCCCGGTCGTTCCCGGTTGAAATCCTAATCTGAGCTAAAAAAGGCTTTTGGGCCTCGAGAGCTAAACATGAGCTAGAAGGCTCAACAAGCCTTGCCACTGATCAACTTAGCTACCAAATACATCCTAATTACCTATGACAAAGGTCTCGGGATAATTCGATACTAGTTTGAAGGTTTTTAAGCGCTTTTGTGATTTGAAGGACAACATTGCCCTTTAAGTCGCAAAAACCCTAATCACCTATGAAGCCTGACACAGAACGTCATCAAACTTGGCAGGGACAACTATGGCCTCTCTAAAAACCTAATGCAAAAAGAACCGACTCAATCTGTCCTAAAAACCTACATGCGATAATAACCTCTATCTAACTGCTTACAAGAGTAAAACTGGCAATTTAGGGTTTTAACACCCCATTTCACCTCTAATCACAGGCAACCATTTATGACCCTTCTCATAGTCAAAAATGGATTTCTACACTAGTCGACTAACCCTATTTGATCAGTTGACTAATGGAAGGTCAGTAGTCATGTTTGAGTTGCAAAATTGCTAGTCGACTAAGGTCTTTCTTCTAGTCGACTAATCGATCCCGGAGAAATTTTCCAAATGAGTTTTTAAGTTGCTAGTCGACTAACAATCGTGTTCCTAATCGATTAACAAACCCAAAAAATGTTTCAAACTAGTTTAGCTTAGCTAGTCGACTAACCACTTATGCCTAGTCGATTAACCAAGCCCGGGAAGGCAAAACCTTTTGAAAATACACTTTTTAGTCGACTAATCACTTTGTCCTAATCGACTAAGAACGCTGCAACTTCAAAACGAATCTTTCCCTTTATGGCAAATCGAGCATTAAATGAAGCCAACCTACTCCCATCTTCTCCGATCAGACTCCAAGGATTTCAAACGGCCATTTTGGCCCTTGTTCATTATATATAGAGACTTAGCTCTCATTTATTATTTTCCAACACTATTCATATCATTTATTGAAGCTTTTACTCTCAAACTCTCTTCAATCATAAATCATCTTTGAGAAAAATCTGAGCTATTATTGTTGAGCATTTGAGAGACCATTAGTTGCTCCTGTATTTATTACAAATTAGCTTTGTGAAGCATTCTTTGTATTGTTCTCCAATCATCTTGTATTTATTGTGAGTTGTAAGGGTTTTGAGAAACTCTTGTGGGTGAGTTGTCTTCCACCTTAAAAGAAGGCAAGTGTAAATGTTTACCCACCTTGAAGGAGTTTTGTTAGTGGATTAAACCTCTCGATGGAGTTCTTGAGGTGTGGATGTAGGCGGAGACCGAACGACGTAAATCGTCATGTTTGGATCTCTCTAACTCAAACTCTTGCATTTAATTTGTTTACTTGCTATATTATTTACTTAGTAGAAATCTTTTATTGCATTCTAGTTATTCTAAGTTCAAGATTTTAAAAATACTTTATCCCATTTTTTAAATCATTTTTATTTGCCAATACTCTATTCACCCCCCCTCTAGAGTATATTTTGGGCCAACAAATATAAATCAATTTCATCCATGTTATATGTAATTTCTTTCTTGTTGATCACTTGTTTCCCCTTAGAGGATGTGTCTGATCTCCTAGACATTGTCTTAGAAAGGAAGCTTATATTAAACCTCCAACCCCTTAAACCCTACTAGATCACTGTCATTCACTGCCCTATCCACCGAGACTTACTGGAGTAACCTAGCCCAGTAAAGTCACCCTTACAGGAGATTGAAAGTCTTCCTATTCACTACCCCCCTAAGCCACATAGCTCTGATACTTTGCGTAAGGTTACCTCAATAGAGCCAAATGCAGAGCATATTTTGAAAAACTAATAATTGAATTATATGAATTGTTTATCAATTTCATATTTACCAAAAATCACAATGATCCAACGTTCAGAAACCTGACTAGGAAAAAAATGTGATATTTTGAAGAACAAAAATGCCACATTTCTTTACAGTGACATTTGTTAGAAACTAACCGTTGGATCACTGTGATTTTTGGTGAACATGAAAATAATAAGCAGTTCATCTAATCTAACGGTTAATTTTCAAAATATGCTCTATATTTGGCCCTATTGAGTCACCTTACACAAAGGTGCACCTTATATATATATATATATATAGTGCCCTCTTGTAGAGCCACTTGCAGTGCAAATTTTAGAAAACTGACCGTTGGATTAGATACCTCAATCATGTATGTCATGTCTGCCAAAAATCACAGTGATCCAATGGTTGGTTCCTGAGAAAACTGACTGTGAAAAAACTGATAACATTTTAAAGAACAAAAAAGTCACAGTTTTTCACAGTTAGTTTTCTCATAAACCAACCGTTGGATCACTGTGATTTTTTGCAGGCATGACATATATGATTGGGGTATCTAAACCAACGGTCAGTTTTCTAAAATTTGCACCGCATGTGGCTCTACAAGAGGGCACCTGATGCAAGAAGCATCAGGTGCACCTTATATTAGCACTTCTGTATATATATATATATATATATATATATAAATGCCTTGCTTCTCAGGTCTTTGTAAACGGAGTGAGTGTGGGAGTTGAAGCATTGAACAAATCTCACCTGCTCCAAAACCAGCTCACATTCTATTCAATGTAATTTTAGAATAATATAAATTGCTCGTTCAACTTTACTCTTATATGCCACCTTAGAAAGTATGAAAGCTAGAGATGTGTTATTTATTTATTTAAGGATAAATGGATAAGAAGATTCTCTGTTCAACTCATTCACGCACACTGATGCGTTACTTAAACTAATGTTTGGCCGCCTTATCAACCACCATTCGCCACAAGGACAAAGGGTGCTGGTGTTGTTTTCCTTCCATGTGAACAGTGCAAGTAGTTAGGCTGAAGCAAACTGCAAACTATCCCCTAATTTCCTCCACAAGGAGCTTCTTCTCAATGGTTGTTCCAAATATCTAATGTGTACCTTGTTATATTTGCATAGATAATTAACTCTTCTAAATGTATAGGAATTGTTTTCAACAGCAATTGGCCCTTTGATACACATGTCTGAACAGACAATTCATATATATTAATGGTGGATTGGACAGTCTAACTTTGAATTGTTGGAATGTTCTTGAAGTGGATCATGTTTTGCTAACATTTTATTTCTCTCGTATTATATTCCTGATAAAATTTGTACTTGTTGCTTCAGACCCTTTCATGCCATTTGAATTTGTGGGAATAGTTATTTTACGGAATCAAATTAACTTTACATTTCTCTTAATGAATTCACTTTTCTGTAAAGCAGGTGACTTGTTAGCTATGGTTGAGTAGAGGTGATGCTGAAATTTGGGATCATCTTGAAAATTTCCAGATATTGTTATGTTTAAAAGCAATTTTTTCTTTGCTCGTACTACCTAAGAAGGAATGCCTTCTCTTTGCATATAGGTGCTAAGTCTTTGCTTAACACTTTACAAACAAGAGAACACTACCTGTGGTTTTATTTTCTTTGTTTGCTGATGATATATCAGGTTGATTATATACTAGTGTGTTTAGTGGCTATTGGAGTCTCTCATGCTTCAATGAAAGTCCCAACTTACTGGTGTTTTTCCAACCCTGATGATGATCTTTGCAACACTATTTCTCTTCCCAAACCTATATATATATATATATATACACACACACATTCACACTTTTAGTGGCAATTTTAAGGCGTAGCTAAAATGTTATATCTTTGCAACACCATTTCTCTTCGCAAACCCATATATATATATATACGCACACATTCACACTTTTAGTGGCAGTTTTAAGGCGTAGCTAAAAGTATAACATTTAGCCGGGACTGAAAGTTGTCACTAAAAGCTTGATATTTTTTATGTTGATGAAGTGATTTAGTGGCAGTATTATTTTTTGCGGCTAAAGGAAAGCCCTTTAGTGCAACATTTACACCGTTGCGGCTAAAGTATTAGTGACGACACTATTTGCCGCGGTCTAGTGGCAACAAAAAATAGCCACTAAAAGTTTTAGCGGCAACTTAATGAATTTAAGCTGCAACAATTGTTGCTGCTAAAATTCAAATTTCTTATAGTGGATCTGTTGCGGCTAAAATTCAAATTTCTTATAGTGGATCATTAGGTTTTTTTTTTTTTTTTTTTTTTTGTTTTGGTAGATTGTGAGAAAAAAAATGAAGAAGTTATTTTTGTTTTATAATTCATCAATTTTTCTGTGCATGGATAGTGGAAAACAAAACTAATGAGATTAGCATTTCGAATGAGGTGGACATTTTTTGTGTGTTTAGATTGTGAAAGTAAAACTAATGAGATTAGTTTTTTTTTTAAAAGCACTATTTTTTATAACTTATCAGTTTTTTATGTATGGATGGCGAGAAAAAACTGATGAGGTTATTCCTTTTTAATTCCTCATCAAATTTTTTTTTTATTTTTTTATTTTGTGTATGATAAGAGGGAAAAAAATGATGAGGTTATCATTTCGAATTGAGTAGATTTGTTAATTTATTTTTAGATTGTAAAGAAAAAAAAAAAGAGATTATCATCTTCTGATTTTGATTCTTGTTATTTAAATTTTTTTATTTTGTTGATTTTGATTTTGTGTTACTTGATTTTAGGTTAAAATAAAGGGAAAATATTGCCTACCAAAGTCTAGAATTTTTTAATGAAAGTTGACTTTTAATTTATTATTAAGGGAATTTTTGTCATTCTAAATTTTCAATGTCTTTTTGTTATTAATATTTTTTTTTTTTGTAGGACTTTTGAGTATAAATTTTTGAAAGAGAGGACTTAAGGGTAAAGAATCTTTTTTTTTTTTTGTTTTTTGTTATTATTATTATTATTATTATATAAACTCAAAAAAAAAAAAAAAATCAATTGAGTATTATGTACATCATATATACAATATATTGTTGGGAGCGAAAATCCCATGAACTCGTGATAGTGTTTATGGATCATGCCAAAAAAAAAAAAAATCCGAATACTATAACATATAGAAAAATTCGTACCTGGAGATCTGTCTGAATTGATCTCAAAGATCACGAACGGTTGATCACTGCTCGATCCTTCAAGCCTTCTACCGTATTCCCCAATGCCAGAACGTGAAGAGAGAGTGGCTCTCTTTATGCTCTCCTTGTTGGACGGCTGCCTCTAGGATTTAGATATTTCGTCTTACCCTAGTGGCTGCCCAACATGGCATATATATAGGCTACGGTAGGGACCCAAAAGCAAATAAGTTTCGGGCTCCTAATGTAAATATTAAAAACCTATTTACATTAATTATAATTCATTCCACTAAAGAATTATAACTGTATTCCCTAGCTTATTCGAAAATAAATTTCGAGCTCTTTGTTATTAAATACTTATTAATATCTCCACGTTAAGATTACAGATACCCGTTGATTAAATTAAATTACTGACAATATAATTTAATCAACATCTATTAATTTCCTTGAGACCTTCCACTTAACTTATTTGATATGTCGGATATAAAATCCACCTGCAGGGTTTGACATAATCAAAACTTATAAGTATCCTCAAGGGGGTATCATCAATCCCTATACCAGGACGTGGATTCCGTCAATAATAAATATTCACCATACAATTAATGCAGTTATCCAACTCATCGAGATTATTGACCTATAAAGATCTCACTCTTTATGAATCAAAATAACTAACAATAAATGCATGTGTATATTAATTATTTCGGGATTAAGAGTATAAGTATTCATAATAACCATGAGGTATTAATTATTTTATGTGTCAGTATAAAATAATTACCTCAATACGGTCTCGTTCAATACACACAAGTGTACTAGCACAAGAAGTTGGAACTAAACCATTCCCCGTAGTCAAGACAGACCTACTGAAATCATGTGCTACAATCTTACCGATAGTGTGTCCAACTCCATCTCAGATTGTGAACAATAGGCTTATATTCTACAAGAACTGATGATCTGATCTTCTGTGTGTAAGCCGAACTCTACACACCAGATCATCTACTTTATAGAATAAAAGACACACATGCATAATAATAGAAGATAATATAATGCAAACATAGCTCATACAGATTCTCATTTAATATGCAATATCAGAATTCATTAATAAATAAATACTAAGGTCTATTACATAAAAACATGGCTTTTGGTATATAGCCCTAACATATATGTCCGTGATATATAAGTGTTTTTATATGAGTGAAGATTTTGTGTCCCATTTGTATGTACGACTTTTATATTCTCTTTTACAAAAGTTCATATTGAAAATTTAAATTATCACAAAAGTATATATTGAAAATTTAATTTTAAATTTTGAAGGTAAATTTTTGTAGGAGCCAACAGTAAAGTTGGCTTGTCGCCAGGATGGCATTTGCGCTGTAATTTTTTTTTGGTAAATATATTTCTTAATTATCCAAAAAAAAAATAAAAAAAAAAAAAAAAAAACAGTAAAGTTGAATATAAAAGTGGGATAAAAAATTTTCAATTATTTTTATACAGGGGAAAACAAAAAATCTCTACCGTGTCAACCCTAACAATAAGTATCTCGTCAAGAGGGGTAGGTATCATACACGACTAGATTAACGGCAGTTTCGGCGAGATTTGAAAACATCAATTCCAATAAAAATCGAAACTATTCCCGATCCGACGGGCTACGGCCGGACACTCGGCGGCAATTTAGTCACTCTAAATAATTTTTTATTGGAATAAATAGCACAAAATACGGAAAGTGGGACCGACGTGACTTTTAACGCCGGCGAGTGACGCTTGTGTCAGTTAGTCGGTTGAGCTGACTGAGCCAACAACAAAAGTGACGCCACGGCACCACGCGTTTGACCTCTTCTTCTTTATGGTTTCTTTTGGGATAGAAAGTTGAACTTCATGTTCCATTTGGCTAAGCTGACTAAGCCAACAGTAGATAAGAAGTGATTTCATGGCACTACGTGTTTGACCTCTTCTCGTTCTCCGTAAAACCCCTTACATTCTCCTCCATAAAACCCCTCCGATCTCTCCGCGCTCTCCTATCTCTCCTAACCCCTTGCTTCCTTAGCTTTCATCGCTTTGCTTTTTGTCATCTTTCTGCCCTGTATCTTGGACTGCCTAGCATTTCGCATATATATATTTATTTATTTTTTATTTTTGATAAAAATGGATTTATTCAAAGAAGGCCAAGCAGGGTCAGAGACGAATCAACCCGAAATTTCCAAAATAAATTGGGGAAAGGACGAGAATTTTGAAGGGAAAGAAGAAATTTTGAAAAGATTTGATTACGAAAATTTCTCCAATTCAATTTCACAAGATGATCATGGGGAATACAAACGGAATGAGGGTTGGTTAGACTCCGATATGGAGTTGGAAAAAAGAGAAATATGCGTGGACGATCGTGAAGACTCATCATCAGTGACCGAAACTCAAAATCAAAACATGGAATACGAAACGAAAATCAATGGCTTTGTACGAATCATCCGTCCTAATCCACAGCTGCCCAAACCGGAAGCACCACCAGGCCTTTTGGGTTTTCCATTGAATGGCGAAAATTTGAATCGATCAGAGTCTCTGTCGGTCGACATGCCGGCAATCGGTAAATACATCCGCGATAGAAGCAACAGTTTATCGGCGGCGATCACGAAACGCTTGTCTTCTCTCAAAGAGAGCGACGATTCGAAGTTAAATGTGACAGAGTTCGATCTATCGGGGCTCAAGGTGATCGTCAAGCTCAAGAATGAGCACGACGTGAACAGAGAAGAGAGAGCAGTACTCAAAGGTCGAATCAGCTTCTTCTCGAGGTCGAACTGCAGGGATTGTACGGCTATTAGAACATTCTTGAGAGAGAAAGGGTTAAAATTCGTTGAAATCAACATCGATGTGTATCCGACGAGAGAGAAGGAGCTGATAGAGAGGACGGGAAGTTCGTCCGTACCGCAGATTTTCTTCAACGAAAAGCTGTTCGGTGGGTTGGTGGCGTTGAACTCGTTAAGGAACAGTGGATGGTTTGACGATAGGGTGAAGGAGATGTTGACGAGGAAATGTCCTGACGATGCGCCTGCTCTGCCCGTGTACGGCTTTGATGACCCCGAGGAGGATGATGATGATGATTCAACGGACAAGATGGTTGGGATCGTTAGGGTTTTGAGGCAGAGGTTGCCGATTCAGGACCGTCTGATGAAGATGAAGATTGTCAAGAATTGCTTTTGTGGGAGTGAGATGGTGGGAATCATCATTCAGCACTTGGATTGCGGTAGGACGAAGGTGAGTCTCAACTTTGAAGTTTGAACAAAATCACTCTTTCCGGTGTCTGGCACACCATGGTATCAAATGGTCTCGCAGTTCTTTGTATGTCCTCACTCCGCAAATGATTTTAAAATGGATTTAAAATAAAATTTGTTTACTTTTGTCCTTCTCAACCGTTCTGTGAGCCCATTTAATACGGTAGTCTGCGAGATACCTGATTATTAGTTTTGTTGATATTTTATTTAATATTTTTAAATCAGTGTGCTTTTGAGATAGTTTTCTAAATTGTTTTAAGGGCATACTACCGCCCATAAATCTTAAAATTTCAAAATACCGCGTGAACAAACTCGTTCTAAAGATAAAGATAATTATGAATATGAATCTATCACAGTTTTTTGGATTAAAATACTTTTTAAATGATCAAAATTTGATTTGATTTTTTTAATTTTGCACATAATCCTTAATATTTAATTTTACATTGGATCTTCAAATTTACATAGGATCCCTTGTTAAATTAGGAATTCTCTTAATTTTGAGATTATATATTAAATTCGAGATTTAGTGCAATATTAGGAATTATTAACAAATTTTTTGAATTTTTTTTTTTACTTTTGACTGTTTATTTGATAAAATTATTCTTATTTTTTATCTATATAAGGGTATTTTGATCCAAAAAAAGTACTTAGATAATTATTTTTGGATTAGATTTTGTCACGTAATATTCCAAAAACTTAAGATCATGGACCTAAAATGCCTTTATTTTTAGTTTGAAGTGGGCTGACTGACTGCTGATTATTACTGATATAATAATGAAAATAAAAATAGTGGAATCCGGACTTGAAATGACGATTACATTCTCTTCTTCTTCTTCTTCATATTGTTTGGGAGGGTTTTGTGTGGGGAGTGTGGGATTGGTTTTGTTTCAATTATACCCTCTTCTTCTTTTACCACGTATAGTCCATTTTTGGGGTCCTCTTCTTTAAGTAATCAACATTAATAATGACGAACATGCGGATGGTATCATCAATTATGACACCAGATAGGCAACTTTTTTTTTTTTTTTTTTTCCTGATAAAATGGATAGATAGGTCGGGAGTAATTATATGATCACTCATAGTTACTGTGTAGTACCAGCGTTGGTGTTGTCATTCGGTATGGATGTTTAGGGTAGACAATAGGTAGGTGATGATTGAAACCGAATAGGAAATTAAAGGACTCAATTGCAATTTTGGTTTGAATTAGCTTTTGAAATGATGCAGGTTGGGCGGGCCATATGCGTCTCCCACCACCACAATGCACAGAAGTGTTCTGTTGGGAGTAGCATTCAGTGGGTACATAGAATAAATTTCGGTAGTGGTAGAACAAACCTGACCTTTTTAACTTTTTGCCTGCATTTTTAAAATTGGTATTGAAGCAAAGAGACAACCCCAGTGAGCTGAAATGATTCCTTAAAAGCAGGAAAAGCTGAAACTATTCATTAGCGGATGTTTTGAGGGTGGCTCCCTCCCACCCTTCCTATGCTTTATTGATATTGTAATTACAATGTATGGTTTTATTTTTAAGCTTTATGTAAAACTGATGCTTTTAATATTTTGCATGTTTTCTCTAATTTTCTAAAAACTAATCCAACAAATATGGAACATTATAAAGATATCGATCAGGTGAATCTGTCACTTCCTACAAATAAGATTGGTTTTTTTACCCTTCAATACAAAATTTAGGTTAAACTAAAGAAAATTCTATGTTTGTGATCAGATGTTTAGACTACATATGCTGTGCATCTCTTGATTAGTGCTCCAACCTTGTAAATTTTGTTCCAATTAATTAAACTACTTGTATCTGCCACTGAGTACGTTTCTCTCCTCCACATTAATTAATTTGTATGTTTTAATAAATGTAGGCCATCGAGATTGGAAAGGAGCTGGCGAGGAAGCACTTCATCCATCATGTCTTTGGGTAAGAATATTTCTCTCTCATTATATGAAAGTATCCACACTTGGCTAAAACTATTTATCTATAAATACTCCCTAATTATTTTCAATTCTCTTAAATGTTTCTGTAGGGAAAATGATTTTGAAGATGGAAACCATTTCTATCGATTCCTTGAGCATGAACCGTATATTCCCAGATGTTTTAATTTTCGAGGATCTACAAATGACAATGAACCCAAGCCTGCTGCAATGGTTAGCCAAAGGCTCACGAAGATAATGTCTGCCATACTTGAGTCCTATGCAACTGAAGACAGGCACCATGTTGATTATGTGGCCATCAGCACCAGTGAGGAATTCCGAAGGTATTGTTACCTTTTTATTTATTTATCTACTAGTTAGTTTTCCTTCGATCTACTTTCCATAATCTATTATTCACATCGATCTCTTTTACATTATCTATAAAGGAATCTGTTACCAACTTCTTGCAGTACAAAAGAAAATATCTCTCTTCCTTCCCATGGTTCTTAATTAATTTGTGCATTACTGATATGCAGAATGGTATAATGTGCAGTTCTTGTATGGAAAATTCAAACTACATGTAAAATGATCTTTAAATCTTTTAGGCAAAGAACTTGTACAAGAAAACACTACGAATATTCAATTCCTATTGGATGCATGAAATGGAAGTTTGGAACCCGGCCATGAGAAAAATATTTCTATGTAATTGGAAACAGTCAACCCAACAAGGAGAGAGCATTAAGATAATACAACATTTTACTACACATTTTTCTATAATATATTTTCAATTCTACTACATCCGGTCATCTGGACTGCCTTTAGTGAGTACAAAAGCAAGATGACTAATTATATGGTGTTTATGCATGCCTCTTAGTTATCCACTCGATGCTGGCCTTAGCGACTTTTCCAGCTTCATTCTATTTTCCCTTCATTTGCCATTTCTGTTTCCATTCTGTCCCCTAGCCTTAATTATCTTCAAATGTGCTATATCTGGTCCTTATAAAAAATTGAATATCTATAATTATATAGCTTGGTGATGAAGCTTGAGAAATATTTCGTTCGTATATATACATAATTATATTATATTCTACCACTACCACTGCCTTAACCATCAGCACTACTACCATTATTATAGTTCTCCCTTTTTTTTTTTTTTTTTTTCTCCTAGGCTTCAAGGTCAGGGATAAGACCCAGCTACACATAAGTGGACCAAGATGGCATTATCCCATAAAATCTCCCCTCTTATGAGCCGCATAAAGTCAAGTAGGAATATTCTTAGCAAAACCAAAGCCATTGGGACTACTAAACTTTTATTTAGCAGCAAGTCCACACACACATTTGCCTCTATGAATTTTTTTCCCTTTTAGGACTGTATTTTATTTCTATAATAAAACAAATTAGTCATGTATGTCCATTGCATGTCTGATATGCATCTAGGTGTATTAGAGGAGTGTCGATATAGACATTGCTCCTCCTTAGAAGTATTAGCACTTGTTTGCACAAAAATTGGCCTTCGGTGTACGCGGGCGTGCCAGAACTAGAATAGTTCAAAATCAAGCCAATCCTTTTGACCCCAGGCGCCGATTGATCAGAGGAAAGCCAAGAAATCAATCAATATTGATTTTCGACAGATCAATAAGCCACCTAAAAATCAAGGATGGATGAAAAGATAACAGGCGATTGTGTAAGGGTTGGGGTTCTTCCTTTTATCAGGGTTATTTTTTGCCTATGGCTGGCCAATAGGACTTTAACAATAAAATTAAAGAATGAAATGAAGAATGAAGAAGAGATTGCAATTAAACTAAATAAGTAGAATGAACTAATTTAAAAGCAACAGCAACAGCAAACTAATTTAATTAAAGTAAAGGCAGGCTAATTTAATTAAAGTAAAGAGAGCTATTCTATGAAAATTTGCAGTAAATTACCATGAAGGAGACTGATTACAGCTAATAGAATTGAATAACAATTGCTGGAACTGAAAAATTTAGAAGCTAAACTAGATAAAAATAAACTAGCAGGTAGTTTGGTGACGTTGAGTGGTGTCTCTCTTCATTCCTCCTTCTTCTATTTATAGACAAATCTTGGAGTTGCTGGCCATGTTCATGTGCTTGTTTGCTGGCCAAGTTTAGTTGTTGTGCTCCCTTGAAATATGCTGCCACATCCTGCCACATCCCTTAAAGATAGGAACAGTTGCTGACTTAGTCTAGCAACTGATTTGCTGGACTTCTCCTCTTGATCTTCTACTGATTTGATGCTCATTTGATGTTGATCTGGTGCTGGCTTTTGTTGATACGTATTTGGATCTTCATCAAACTTCATTTGGGCTGCTGCATTTATCCCTGTTGGTCTTTACTGCTGGACTTTGTTGAACTGTTGGAATAAGTCTCATAAAAATAAGGACCACTCCTCTTTAACTTCTCTCTCTAACTTCGATTTTGACTAAGTCAAAATCTGTTGCCAACTTCTTCTTGGATTGGACTTTCTGGAAATAAACTCTTTGTGGCTCAATTAATTAATCCCACTTAGAATTTGTCCAACCCACTTTAAATATGGCCAAACATTTATTTATGGTATAACAGCACTACATAGAAGATGGCTCACATCTTACTCTTACTCAAACCCAACTCATGTTTAAATATTTCATCACAAACCTGCCCCTAACCTAATATTAGATATGTATCCACACACATGCACACACACAAACACATGCCTATATCATCCATGTCTCAATTGAAATGAGATTGGATGGTTATCCAACTAATTAATTATGTGTCAATTTTAAAAAATTATCTAATGTGTAAAATAATATATAAAGTAACAATGCTCACCCAAACTCACATTTCATATTCTACAGCACTACCAACTAAGAATCTTTGTTTGGTATCTCTAAACCCCTTAAATCCTCACCCCCTCTACCTTAATCCCCCAAAATATTTTCTTTTGAAAAATCTTAACATGCTGATAAATTTTAGAACCCTCTATATAAGTGTCCCTCTCTAAAATCCTATGAATATCTGCAAGCCTCATCCCATTTTGTATACCAGATTCTAAAAAATGGCGTTATTTACTAGTAACATAGAAAGGGGCAAGCCAAAACCTACTCCTACCAAGTTGCTGAGTTCGGCTTTCGGGGCTACCTACTTTAGGGCTTATTTAATATATAAAAAAGAGCCCTCTTAGGGCCTTTTGTTTAAGGGCTGCTCGCCTTTTGAATAGAAAGAAGTGGGATAGCGGAGGTGATTTTCCCCCATCAATGATACCCTGCTGGTTGGCAATGGTGTTTCAAACCTCTATTATTGGCCCTACGAGGCTGTGACCCTCAACTTCCAATTTTTTCTCGCAATTTCCCATATTCACGGCCCCAACACCTACTATAAGTCCATAACATGAATTCTGTTATTAGCTTAGGAGTTGAGAAATCTTTTGTCACTCCCAATTCCCAACTGATAGGTCCATGGAAGGGAGTTGAGACTTAGATTATGTGAGTATTAAGAAAAACAATGGCTTCTTTCTAGAAATTGGTTCTAGATTTAACAAGGGAGCAAACCACTCGGAAACAAGTATGGTAATAAAAGACTTAATTCTCTGTTTTCAAGCATGGATTTACTGGAATTTGTCCTTAATTTTTTTTTTTTTTTAATATGTTGGATAACATTTAACCAACAATCCTGCGCCCCACAGTTTATTCTACGTTATCTTACTTGGTTGCGTCTTGGTAGTTAAAATATGTGTACTTTGTTGCATTTAAGCTGCAGGTTTTGAAAAACATGTCATAATCTTTCTATTTCATGTCAGTTTCTTAGTTTCTTCTTTATTTTTTGTTTCTGTTCTTTCCCTTTCCTTTATCAATTTGTTAATGGAGTTGCAGTTAATAATTGACGTCATGAGAGACAGAGATGGTGATTGCTATCTAACCATTATTTCTGACTTCTGTATCCTTGATCAATGGGTACATGAAATAGTAAACAAAGTTTCTCTCCACTAAGCTGCAAATTCTCCAATTTTGATTCTGTTCCAAACCCTAACAATTCAACTTAAAGTGTGTGATTATGAAATCCAACCTCAATCTTTTGTATCTTTCATCAATCGTTGTGGTAACCTTCTATTGTTGCCATTGTTTATTGTCTGGATGTTCTTCATGACCATGTTATTGCTATTGTTAGAATGAAATGTCAGATATTGGACTCTGGTAGCAATGGATTAATTATGGCAGAAACATGAGTCTGTCAAGGTCTCCAATTTCCAGTTTGATTTTATTCAGTAAGCCGCCCCACTCTCTAGTATGGTCAAATAATCAACTAAACCCCAACTTGTCAACAAAAAAAAAATCACTCCGCTATTTGATGTGTCCAACTCCAAATTGGGCCACCTAGAAATTATTATATTAGATGAGTTTTAATCAGCTAATTCACATAATGGATTCTCAAAATCTCTCAAAAGTTTTCCCAAAGATCCAACAACTCTAGTTGTCATTAATTCGTCTTACCATAAAAATAAGGTTTTTTTTTCATTTGAAAGGAGTTATAATTTTATAGAAAGATTAGTTTTTACTTGTTAGTTTTAGACCTTCATAACCAGTTTTGTAACCAAAACTGCTTTCTCCATGAAACAAAAATTTCTAGGGTTGTTCCACAAGCCTAGTAATTCAACATTAATTTTGTGATCAAAAAACACAACTGTGATCATTTACATCTTCAATTCATCAATCGTTCTAGTAATCTTTTATTGTTTCCACCATTGATTATGTTAATGTTCTTCATGACTTTATATTATTGCAATCGGTAAATGAAATGTTAGAAATGTTGAATTCTAGTAGTGATGGACTAATTAGTTGCAGAAACATGAGTATGCCGATCATGAACCACCTAAATTTTTTTATATTGGATGGGTTTTAATCAAATAATACACATAATGGTTCCTCAAAATATCTCAGAAGTTTTTCCATCATCTAGTAAATGTAGTTGGTATTAATTTGTCGAAACCACACAATTAAGTTGCAGCCTTTTTTGTTTTGTTTTTTTTTTCACCCTTTTATTTGTCACTTGAAAGGAGTTAATATTGTAGAAAAATTAGTTTTTACTTGTCGGTTTTAACTTTTAAGGCTTCATAACTATAACCCATTTCCTATGAGGACAAGGTAAAAAATGGTGACATATACAACCAAAAATGCATTCTTCATGAAACAAAAATATGCCGTGCAACAAGAATGATCGAATATGCTATGCAACAAGAATGATTGAATATGCCAAGGCTCACCATTATTCTTTTATGTGATTTTTTTTTCTATTGGATTTTTCTTTAGAATTTAATATACACTATATTGTTACTTTGATTATTTTAAATTAGAATTTCCAGTATATTATTAGACATTACTTATGATAACTAATTTTATTTTATTTCACAGCCACATATTTCATGCTAATTCTTAACGAAAAACCCTACCTGGTCAAATCACATTTTAATTTAGAGAAATAATACATGGACCACCGCTTTGATCATGTCCCCTTACTCCCTCTCGCACATGGGTTATGTTCTGACATGAGTGTGGGTCTCACCTCTTGTGAGAGTTTATAAGGGAAAGCGATCAAAGTGGTTGTATGTGTAGCAATGCTCTTCTAAGTTAGTAGTTTGATATTTAAAAAAATAAAATTATTTGTCTCAAATATAATTTTTAATTCATTTAGTAACTAGTTCAAGTGGCTTGCCCATTTAGACTACATTATTCAACTTGACTACATTATTTGCTCAGTTGGGTCTAGGATGAATTGAGCTACGAAAATCTAGGGTCAACTGGTTGGTTCACTTTTTTATTAAGCACAGGACCTGAAACTTTAATGGATCGTGACTTAGCATTTTTTATTCCTTAAGTTTAATGGATAATATCTTTTTCATTATCCCATATATATGCTTGGACTGTCCTCAAATATCTAGTGGAATTTCTCTCTTTATTTTTAATGTGCTTGTACATTTTAAGGTGCATGGCTAACTATTCTGTGTATTGATATGGTTTCAAGGGTTTGAAATGCGGGTAATCCTTTTTTTTTTTTTTTTTTTCCATTTTGTTTCCAATAAAGTAGATGAGATTGTGCCTGGCCCCATTTAATCTTTACAGAATGGAAATTAGTTGCAACTTGATTTATGAGTCATATACATTTGAATTTATGTCAACTTTGCCAGTTTAATTGTTTTTCTTTATAACTGCAGATATGTAAATTTAGCTCAAGATCTTCACCGGGTGGACATCCAAAAACTCTCAGCACATGAGAAGCTTGCCTTCTTCTTGAACTTGTACAATGCCATGGTAATCCACGCTGTGATTAGGATAGGATGTCCAGAGGGAGTAATTGACAGGAGAACCTTCTTTGCTGATTTTCACTACCTGGTTGGAGGCCATCCTTATTCCCTAACTGCAATTAAAAATGGAATCCTCAGAAACAACCGAAGAGCACCTTACTCCTTTGTGAAACCCTTCGGTGCTGGAGACAAGCGCTTGGAGGTAAATAATTATCAAATTTTGTTCTTTATGAAATTAATACAAATTATATGGTCATTTCCATCTGGAATTTACACTAAATTTGTTTCTTTACACTAAAAGACATAATACCTAGTAGCCAGGGGTGGAGACATTGTGGGGGGCTATGGGGGCTTGTGGTCCCACCCAAATTTAAAAATCAGTTAGGTTAGTTTAAAATTTTCAAAAATTTCAAGAATTTTTAAATTTGCCCCCACTAAATTATTTGCAAAACACATTAAAGTTGCTTGCTAACTTCAACATTTTAAAAAGTTTGGGAATTTGTGCTTCAAATGGTGTTTGATGAAGCTTTCTGATATTCATGGTTCATTTGAAATGTTTGTGATAGGCATGCTTCAAGTTCAAACTCTGTTTGTGTTTGATGATGTTTTCTGCCGATAACATATTTGATGTTAATTTCCATCGAAATGAAATCATATTGCAAAGTGAAATAATGCTCATTTGTTAATATTAGGTGATGTTTCGGGTAAGGGGAGGTTTCTATTAGTAAAAGTAAAAAATAAAAATTGCCTTCATAATAACAAAATCCTGGCTCCACCCCTTCTAGTAGTTTCTCACTATATTTAAGTCACCTGGTCCCTTTGTAAACGGGTTTTGTTGCTGCATTGAATGCAAGTTCACCTCCCTAATTGTGTCCCTATTTCGAAAGAGTGTCCTGTCCCTATTTCGAAAGAGTGTCCATTAGATTGATAAAAAAAAATTTCTAAAATTTGTCATGCTTTAATGCACAGCAGGACTGCAGAAGTGATCCCATTCCTGTCTTTTCTTGATCTGTCAAAGGGGGATTTGGAATCCACATAAAATGAAGTAATTCTATTTTCCTTCTCATAGCATTTCAAAAAGGGTTTATATATTGTCAAAACATTTTCCTAAAGGAATTTTTTAAACAAGATCATACCTGGATTTTAAATAAAAAGATTGTTAAGGAAGGGAAAAAAAATATTCTTCTATGTTAATTAACATTTTGGTGGTTTACATAACCAACTTGTGTATTTAAATGTTATGGAAATAAAACCTTAATATCATTTCCTTTTGGTTCCCAAACAAACTTGAATGATTTTCTTGTGGTTCCCAAACAGACTCCAATGATTTTCCTTATTAAAGGGTTTAAGGTGGATACGAGCTCTATTGACTTGACTTTAAATGTAGGTAGCAACTGTTAATGAGAAAAAAGGAAAACCACCACCTGAAATTATATGTAAACCAGTAGGGTTACTAGAACTTTGATCTTAAACATTATCTTAGAAAAAAAAACAACTGACAGAAATGAGATACAAAAGAATTCAAAATATTCAAACTACCCAATATTAGGGTAATATTACTCCCAACATTTCTTTTGTGTGGTCTATATCACCAATCCCTCTTCGCCTTCTATGTGTCTTTTTAAATAAAATCTCAGGCTTGTCTAATTAAACTAGTCACTAAGAGGAATATTTTGCATTACAAGATTGGGTTTGGAATCATACAAGAGAATATCTTTTTTCTATTTTGTCAATGCTATGCTGACAAACAGAGCATTGTTGTAATAACAAACAGAGCATTGTGAATCATCATCACAAATGAGAGTGAAAATTAAAAACAATGGCATTTAATGAATTCCTAGAAATTAATCCTACAATTCTAATTATTATGGAGATGATTCTAACTGTTTAAAATGGTTCTATTCAATATCATGTAAATTATAATCGATCTATTTGAACAACCAAACTAGCTATTACTTACTATTCACACTTGTGTACATTCTAATTAATAATTGCATAACAAGAGTAGGCTGGCTCTTAACCGTTTATTTATTAAATTAAATTCCAGGTGGCTCTTCCTAAAGTTAATCCATTAATACATTTTGGAGTCTGCAATGGGACAAGGTCAAGCCCAACAGTGAGGTTCTTTTCACCTCAAGGGATTGAAGCAGAATTAAGATGTGCTGCCAGAGAGTTCTTCCAAAGGAATGGTATGGAGGTGGATTTGGACAAGAGGACTGTGTATCTCACCCGGATCATCAAGTGGTGAGTCGTGATCGAAAAGCCTTACATTTTGAAAAACATAAACTGTTAATGTTAAGAAAGTATGTGGATACTTGTGTGAGTGGGTGTGTACGTAAAGCATTTTTGAACTCACCACCTCCTGATGCTTAATTTTATAACTTTTCCTCGGATCTGCAGGTGCAACGTAGATTTTGGACAGGAGAAAGAAATCCTAAGGTGGATCATAAATCACTTGGATGCAACTAAAGCTGGTCTCTTGACGCATCTTTTGAGTGATGGTGGTCCGGTTCATATTGTGTATCAGAATTACAATTGGTCTCTCAATTCTTGATGATGCCATGGTTCAGCATTAATTAAAAGTAAACATGACAACACTGGTGAAATTATATGATTCAGTGAGGATGATTTTGTACATAATATAGCATGAATTTCGGAAACCTTGATCATACCTACCCAAGAACAGAGGTTTGAAAAAGGAAGAGAGAAGTTTAAATTGATTTTTAGAATTTATGAACCATTTCTCAGATTCTTTTCTGTCTTGTGTTTATTTTTCCCCCGTGTACTTTTTTTTTTTTTTTTTTTTGGGAATGCAAGCAACGAAATTGATGTCTGAAAAAATTTAAATTAATTTTTCATTTTTCATATATATATATATATATATAAGCAATCAAATTTTGATGTTTATTTCTCACATATTGTGAATGAGCTACAAAAAAAATCTTGCATGCGAGACACAAACATGCCAATTATATCAGGCATCCGATAACCATGAAGCGACTTATTAAATTAAGGATCTCGTGGAGTCTATTTATTGTTTGCAGTTAGGAGAGAAGCACTTTTATTATTATTATTATTATTATTATTATTTGTGGTAAATCAAATCAACACCATAAACATGATCTACTTAACACGTCTTGCTCACAAATGATAGGCATTATATTTTGAGAAAAAATTTATAACCAAATATTCCAAGACAAATGATCCATAAATTCCAAAAAAAGAGTTTTAATGCCCAAAAATTCTAACTAAAAGTCTATATACCTTGAAGTGTGTTTTTATTCCCTTAGATCCCTGAGTGGATAATTAATATTAGGATGATTTATTGCCATCCAGTTAATTTGCTAGTGGCACCTAGTAATTAATGAATTTTTTTTTATTAGATATAAAAAAAAAATCATATTATTTCTTACACTTACTTACCTTCTCCTTCCCATGTTGATATTGTTTCCATAAACCCTACTCTTACAAACCTTTATGCTTTAATAATAACTTTCTAAAAAACGCTGACAAAAAAAGATATTTGTTGATTAATGGACAATGAACTAGTCATGTGGAAAGATTCTAACAATGAAAATGTACATTTTTTAAATATGATTTATTTTTTAAAAAAGTTTTTTTAAACTTCAGCTCTTGTCTTTGTTTAAACCTATGATATCGAACATCACTCAATGTTTAGATACCACTAATTGAATATCTCACTATGTTCAGTCACCCCAATCGAACATATAAACATGCTCAGCAGGGGTTATTGAACATTACAGAATGTTCATTAAGTATTAGTAGAATATCATCATATATTCAACAGTTGTATTATAATATTTAGTACACCAAGTTAGATACTTCCCATGTTTATATCTTGTTATACTTTTATAATCACTTTATAAAACCTTTAACCAAAGACGGTATTTGTTGGTCAATGAATAATGATTTGGTCATGTGAAATGATTTTAACAATGAAAATGTGCATTTTATAATTTAACGAATATAATATATATTTTATTATTATTATTTTTTTAATCTTCAACTCGTGATTTGTTTGAACATGTACTGTCGAACACCAGTCAATGTTCAATTAAGACTAATTTAATATCTCACTTATTTCAATCTACGTTACCAAACATATAAACGCATTCAATAGGTGGTATTGAACATTGTAGAATGTTCATTAGCCACTACTTGAATATCATCATACGTGGGTGTAAGGAGTAATAAGTATTCTAAGATTAATTGAGCTAGAGTTGTTTTGGGTATTATGGAGGGTGTAGGTAGTAAACAATAGGGTTAATCGTGATTTCGTACCACAAACTTTTTCCAAAGTTTAATCTGGGCCACAAACTTCTAATTGTTGCAATTAAATGCCAAATTTTAAAAAATAAAGCTTTAATGTAGGCTAAATCGTGACAGCCATCGGTTAAAATAACGGAAAAGCCACGTGGACGCTAGCGCGGTGCTCGCGTGGCAAGTTAACGCTGATGTGGCATGTAATGCCCCAACATGATGTATATGCCGACCATTCCGGGTAGATCGACACGTGTCAAAATGGAGATACAATTTGATATACTCATGAATATTTCCATACTCAGATATAAAAAAAGGTAATTATTAGCCTTAATGGTTCCAATCCAACATATGTTATATGGTTTCAATGATAACAAACGATTACCATTGCATTATTCTAATGTTTTGTACTTATGTATTAAATTTGCAAGACAGGATTTCAAGAAGAAAAGAAGCAAACAAATGGAAAACAAAGTTCAAGAGATAAAAGCTCAAAGTTCTGAAGATATTACTATTCCTTACATATCAGCATTAGAGTTTATTTGCAAAATCTTCTCATAAAGGATTGAACTCTTTTGGCATTCTTTAAACTTGACCCAAATGGATTTTAGATTCTTTCTATGTAAATTTCACAAAATGGCCTATATGCAGAAAAATTGTTTTCTATCAAAATTTAGTTAAGTGTGAAAAATGACTTTTTGAAATATTGAGAATTTCAAAATAATTTTTTCCGGTAATTTATCCCTATATACTAATTAGCTAAATATGATTTTCTGAGATTTTTATACGTAGTATAAAATACTCTACTCGATAGATTAATTTTTGAGACTGTTGTTGGAAATTATATTTTGTACTAAAATTGGATTTTCACATTTTTATTTATTGAGAATTTGATTTTTTAGTATTTTTTATTGAATCCAAATGGGGGGTACTTCCTTATTTACAGTGTAAACTTAAGTAATTATTAGCCTTAAATACTCTTGTTATGGAGTTTAATCACACAACCAATCAGACACAATTGATACACTATTGTTGCTTGAAATTTCGAGGATACTATTTCTTGATAGAAAAAGAAAATATAATTATTGGTCCTAACTTAATGTTCAGTTGACAATTATAAACAATATAAAGCAATCACATAGAACACATGTTTTTACGAGGAAAACCTTAATGGGTAAAAAACCTCGAGAACACTATAAATCACTATGAATAAAACCAAGTACAAGCAAAGTGATACTAATCACAGAACAATGCTTGAATCCACAAGCCCAAATAGAATTGCTGTCTTGAACAAGCAACCAAAGAGTTCACATTGGTCTTCACAGTATTCCCACGAACTGAATCCACAGTCCTAGTTCCTTACACCGAATCCACGATGCCAACAGAGATCTACCGTCCCAATTCGAATCCACGAATCCAAGGAACAATGCAGAGATGAAGTTGAGATAATCAAACTATCATGATCTATGCATCAATTCTATATATAAGATCCAATGTACAATGGATGCATAGAAAACTCAAGGGAAAATAGGGTTTCAAAGAATTTGATATTTAATTCTAAGTACTGTGCTGAAAACCCTACGAAATTCACTTTAAATAGGTCCTGAATACATGCCTAAGTGTTTCATAAGTAGGATCGATCCAAACTCCACTGTGTCGAGGACCGATCTGGGCCACAAGATAGGATCGATCCAAATACTGCAGGTGGAAAATAGGATCGATCCTGTCCAAAATGTTGGATCGATCCACTTTATGCAATTTCAAAATTTCATTAATTTTTACACAAATTGGACCTAAAAGCATATATGGATCATTCCTAGATACATTGGGCAACTTAAACCACCTATGGTCAATGAATCAACCTATGTTCTAAGTCAAACTTGCTTTCCTAGGAATTTAAGCCTCATTTGGATGCAATTTAAGCTTGAGATACAAGACTTTGACAACTTGATGAGATTCTCTGATGTTGATACTGCAACTTGAGCTTATAGGGATTATGGGCTTTAAACTAATCACATACTCAGGCTTTTGACATCCGAATTAGCCAATACTAATACATGGTAAACCTAACAAACTCCCCCTTTGGCAATTCGGTGACAAAACCTATAAAAACAAAAGACACAAGAAATGAAAATAATTCATTCAACTTCAAAAATGAATCTCCCCCTCTCTTTTACAATTGAAGCACTTAAGCACTTCCAAAAAAAAAAAAAAAAAAAAAAAACTCAACCTACTTTAAGTTGCCAAGATTTAAGAGCATATACCTGTTTTTTACACAAAAATAACACGTGAAGTATAGACGAACAACAAAAATAGTATATAAAACAATAATATTAGTACAAACGATAATATGCATTGTATCAAGCTCAAACAAGACAATCAACTCATCCAAAAACCAACATATATTTCCATTTCATCATACGAGAATATCACAATTACATGTATCAAAATTTGAACCAGTGACAACACATATGAGAATTAAAATTAAACTGAACAAAAACTAACCAACCTAAACAAACCAAACCTAACTACTCTAATTACTCCCCCTTTTTGTCACGAATGACAAAGGGAACCCAAAAAAAAAAACCCAAATAGAATCAGCCTAAGAATCCTCCTCTCCACTACTTTCGGCATTATCCTCATCGAATTCAAACTCATCTGCAGTAGAAGTAGCAGCAGGAGGGATAATTGAATCATCACCAGGTGTAGGAAGCCCAAGATGGCGCTTAATACCCTATATGCGACGATAAATATTCACCTGAACGTGATTCATCACTACCTGATGATTATTCAAACGATCAACATACTCAAACAAGCGACATAGCTAGGAAAAATATTTGTTCTATTTCTCTAAATAATGATTTAGTAGCTACTGACATTTATTTAAATGGCCTTTATTTCTTGAATATAAATGGTAATGTTAATTACATAGAGCATAATAATGAGAATGGTAAAAATCCTAAGAGACCTAGAGATGTTGAGATTCCAACATATATGTGGCATTTGAAACTAGGTCATATTAGTGATAATAAGATTAACAAGTTGGTTAAGGATGGATAATTGGGTTCATTAGTATTTGTACCCTATCCAAATTGTTAGTCTTGTCTAATTGGTAAGATGATCAAGTCACCCTTTATTGGTCACAGTGAAAGAGCTGCAGATATATTGGGATTAATAAATAGTGATGTATGTGGTCCAATGAGCAAGGTAGCTAGAGGAGGTTTCACTTATTTCATTACCTATACTGATGATCATTCACGTAAATGATATGTGTACTTAATGAAGTACAAATCTGAAGCTTTTGAAAAGTTCAAAGAATTCATAAATGAAGTAGAAAAACAAATTGGCAAGAGTATTAAAGCTCTTCGATTATATTGAGGAGGTGAATACTTAACAACTGAGTTCTTGGAACATCTTAAGGAAGCTGGCATTCTATCACAGTTGACTCCTTTTGGAATACCACATTTAAATGGTGTATCTAAGAGTAGAAACCGAACTTCATTAGATATGGTTCGATCCATGATGAGTTACACTGACTTACCTATCTCTTTTTGGGGATATGCCCTTGAAACTGCTGCATATCTATTAAATAGGATTCCTATTAAGTCTGTCTCTAAAACACCATATGAGATATGGTATGGGAAGAAACCAAGCCATAATCATCTTAAGGTTTGGGGTTCTCCAACATATGTTAAGAAACATAATGTGGACAAACTTGAATCAAGATCAGAAAAATGTATGTTTGTGGGTTATCCTAAAGAGTTATTGGGATATTACTTCAATCATCTTAACAAACAGAAAGTGTTTATTAGTAAATTTGTTGTTTTTCTTGAGAAATAGTTTATTCAAGAAGGAAGTAAAGGAAGCAAGATAGAACTCGAAGAAATTTCTAGAGAGCCACAAACATACCCTGATTCATCTCTTATCCCTGTTGAGACAAAACCTAAAGATACACAACCTGTTTATAAATCCAATAGGATACCTACACCACCTTAGAAGTATGGTTATCTTCACGAGGAAGATAATGAATTGTTCCTAGGTGATAATTATCACCTAGATGATCCTAAAAACTATGAAAAAGCGATGTTAGACATCGATTCTAGAATATGGAAAGAAGCCATGAAATTCGAAATGAGTTCTGTGTATTCCAACCAAGTCTGGACTTTGGTAGATCCACCACAGGGTATAGTACCTATTGGTTGCAAATGGGTTCACAAAAAGAAGATAGGCTCGGATGAAAAGATAGAGACCTACAAAGCTAGACTAGTAGCAAAAGGTTACAAACAAAGACAAGGTGTTGATTATGAAGAAACCTTTTCTCCAGCGGCTATGCTAAAATCCATTCGGATCTTGTTATTTATAGTTGCACATTATGACTATGAAATATAGCAAATGGATGTAAAGGCTGCATTCCTTAATGGAAACATTAAGGAAGACGTCTATATGGAGCAGCCTGAAGGCTTTACATCTAGTGGTAAGGACCACAAAGTGTGCAAGCTACAAGGTATTTATAAACTCAAACAAGCTTCTAGAAGTTGGAACATTCGGTTTAATGAAGCAATCAAATCGTTTAGATTCCTTTAGAACATGGATGAACCTTGTGTATAGAAGAAGGTTAGTGGGAGTGCAATCACCTTTTTTATCTTGTATGTTGATGAGATTTTACTCATTGGGAATGATGTAGAAGTGTTATCAACGGTTAAGCTTTGGCTTTCACAAAACTTCTCCATGAAGAATTTGGGAGAAGCATCCTATATGTTGGGTATAAAGGTCTACAGAGATAGATCTAAGAGGTTTCTTGGTCTCTCCCAATTCATGTACAAAGATAAAGTGTTGAAGAGATTCAACATAAAAATTTCAAGAGAGGTCTGATTCCTTTCAGACATGGAATTCATCTTTCTAAGAGCATGAGCCCTAAGACAACAGAGGAAAGAGATAGCATGAGTAAGATTCCATATGCTTCGGCTATTGGAAATCTTATGTATGCTATGCTATGTACTAGACTTGATATCAGTCATGCTGTGAGTGTAACTAGTAGATATCAGTCTAATCTAGGTTTAGAACACTGGATTGCAGTCAAGAATATCCTTAAGTACTTAGAAGGACCAAAGATTTATTTCTTATCTATGGAGGAGGAGAGCTGCGGGTTGATTGTTATACTGATTCAAAACTTCAATAAGATATTGATGATAGAAAATCTAATTCTGGATATATCTTCACCTTAAATGGTAGAGTGGTTAGTTTGAAGAGTTGTAAGCAAGATATTACAGCGGATTCCACTACTAAGGTCGAATACATTGCCGCATCTGAAGTTGCTAAAGAAGCTGTTTGGATTAAGAAGTTCGTCTCAGAACTAGGAGTTGTTCCTACCATTGAGTCACCTATATCTCTATTTTGTGACAACAACGGGGCTATTGCATAAGCCAAAGAACCAAGGTCTCATAAAAAATCCAAACATATCGAGCGGTGATTCCACATAATCAGAGAGATTATTGGTAGAGGTGACATCTACTTACAGAAGATAGCGTCTGCAAATAATTGTGTAGACTCAGGCCCTGACACAGCAGCATTTAGACCAATATCTTGAGAAGACAGGTATTAGATACATAGTCGATTGGCTTTAGTGCAAGAGGGAGATTATTAGTAATATGCCCTAAAAGCAAATCATATTGTTGATTTTAGGATTGTTGACATTCATACTTTTCATTTATTAAATAAATTGATTGGGCAAGTTTATTTATTAATATCTTCATTCTTATATGTTTGAATAATAATTATCCATAGATTAAATGTTGAGAAAATAATTACTCAAGAGTTGAGATAAAATAGACTTATGTTTCTTAAAACATTAATCTTAAATATTCCTAGTTGTAGGTTTATCAAATGGGTAATGATACACCAGTAAAACTAGCACATGTTATGTTTGCTTAATAAGAGGATACTGAGTCTCAGGTATTTGTGTAGAGGCACTAAAGCAAATCTGTGGGTGCTTGTTAGAGAACAATTACACTATATGTGATCGACATAAAGTTCACTATATGGAGTTTTATTTACCTTTCAAATAGTAACTTATAAGTTACAGTGACATAAGTAATCCTTAAACTCGAGGCGTATTTGGGACATTAAGATTTAATGATACACCTTACATATCCTACCCAAGGTGCATGTAAACATGGATGTATTTATTGGTCCTAATGGCACAAGTATGGAGGTAAATGAATGCACAACAAGGAATCCATCACTCTCAAATAAAGAGGGAGAATGTCCTATGTAATACTTACCGATATAACTCATAGGAATCTCTGGCTAGATTGGAGTGACTTTGAAAAGAGTTTTCAAATGGCACTTATGTGAGTTGATATCATAGGATGGTTTACATATAATTAAGTTCATAGTTTGATAGTCATCCATACTATAATAACTTAATTGGGATATTGTGTGTTGCAAGGATCTTATTATGTCTTTACTGATAACTGAAGGGTTCATTTAATTATTTCACAGTATTCAAGATATGTTATGAAATGCTATTAGGTATCATTCATCGCTAGTAGAAGCCCGAAGAATATAAATTGATATTTATTCTTCATAAGGGAATTGGAAAGAGTTTCTAATTGAACCTAAGTAGAAAGAGTTCTACTTAGGGACATGATAACTGTCCAAGCCTACTACTGAATACTTGTGAACCCAAAAGGTCACACGCCCATAAGCATATGTGTATATTGGTTAAAAGAAAGAGAATGAAAAATCAAATTTAAAGGAAATTAGATGCCACGTGTATTAAGAGTTAAAAACATGGGCTAATGTGCAATTATGAGATAATTAGCACAATATAAATAGGGTTTTTAAAACCCTAAGGTCGACCCTACATAGCTCTATATAAGAGCACTCTTGCTAGCATGCTAGCATATGCTTTAATGTGAGAAAACCCTAGGGATATCTTTCTCTTTAGGGTTTTGAAGAAGGGAAAAGATCAAGGCCATTATTCACAAGCTTGGTGTGGATACTGTTGTCCCAAATATATAACCCTAGAGGGGGTGAATAGGGTTTATGGAAACCTTTTTGCAAATAATTACCAAGTAAAATTATGGTTCAATTAATTTCAACACAAACAAATATATATGAACAGTTAATTGAAATGAGAGAGGGGAAGAGAAATCAAACTCTGCAATTTAACGAGGTTCGGACTCCGCCTACTCCTCGCCTTAAGCACCCAGCTCAAGGATTCCCACAATCCACTAAGGATTAGCTCCTTGAAGGTGGAGAAACCTTTACACAGTCTTTTTTTATCTCAGGTGGAAGACTCTCACCTCAAGCTCACAAAGAACTTAAATAATGGCTCATAAAGAATCCCCAAATATGTTCACAAAGAACACCCCAAGTGTTCACAAAGAACACTCAAATACAATCTCACAAAGTGGGTGTGTACAATAAATGCTTCAATAAGCTGATTTACACAAGTATAAAGCACAACTAATAGCTTCTCAAATGATTAACAAGTATAGCTTAAGAGTTTGGTAGAGAATGCTTTGAACAATGAATGCTCTCAATGAATAATAATAACTATGGTTGGATTGATAATAATAAATGAGGAACTAACCTCTTTTTATAGCCTTCATGGTCTGAAATGGCCGTTTGAAATGAGCTTGAATGCCATTGGAGGAGAGTAGAAGAGCATGGCTCATTTAATGCTCAAAATGCTCAAAATAGAAAGAGCCGTTTTGTATTTGTAGGTTGATTAGTCGACTAGGCAAAATGTGTTAGTCGACTAGAGAGTTAAGATTTCAAACAATTTTTGTTCCCGGGCAGGGTTAGTCGACTAGGCATTTTTGGTTAGTCGACTAGGTTTTTTTTGTTAGTCGACTAAACAAGTCAAAATTAGTTTATAAAAATTCCCGGGCACGGTTAGTCGACTAGGCAAGGGTGTTTAGTCGACTAGCTCTTCTACATTTCCAAACATGGATTCTGGGCTGTCTTCAGTCGACTAGATTAAGTGATTAGTCGACTAAAGGCCTCATTAGTCGACTACTCTAGGTGATTAGTCGACTAAACTTAAAATTTTCAAAATTCTAGCTACTGGACCGTGGTTAGTCGACTAGACTAAATTGCTTAGTCGATTAAGCATACTCTTGAGCTAAAAACTTGAAATTTTTAAGTTTAATTCAACTCAAATCATCTAAGGTAGTTAACTTAAGCATTCAAGAGCACTTTTGCAAGTTTTCTAAGCTAATGAATGCTAATGCAACATGAGAAAACATTTTGGCTTGAGCTATGCAAGTTTAATCAAATGAGTTGCCTTACAAAAGGTTCCTAAACATCTTGACAACAAAGGTCTTTAAGGAATGACTTCAAGATGTGAAAGGTTCTGTGAAAACCACAGACATGGATGCGCAGCGGAAGAGGTAAAACAAAACTTTTTCGTTTTATAAAAACAATCCATGTTCACAAAACCTTTAAGAATCGATTCAAGCATCGGGTACATGTATATTAAAAAACCATACATAATCAAGAATGAATATTCAAACATAAATAACCTTACTTGATTATGCGTTCTTCGATGTAGAAATCCTTCGAGTTTCAAACGGATGAAACCTCCAAAGCGTATCCACACGAGAGTAAAACTCCCTAAGCTTTTCTAGTCTTCCACAACACTTTGCAGCAAGCTAGAATGGAGAGGGAGAGGAGAGAGAATTTTCGGCCAAGGGGTTTTGCTTAACCCTAGAGTGTGTAAAACACTCATATAAATAGACTTTCTCCTCTTTAGGGATGTTTGGTTACTAGTGCTAGCATGACCAAACATCCTTGAATAGAGTAATCCTATTCTCGGTTAGTTTTGACTTTTAATTAATTAACCTTTAATAATTTAAATCAAACATAACTCAATGATAGGATTCCCCTCCCACAAGCTTAAGGAACTCACTTACTCTCTATTGTGTGTGACCCTTTGGGTCCACCCTAACCTAGCAGTGACAGGGACATCTCTATGTCTCCCAAAATAGAAACTTTATATTTTAAGGTTCAATTGGAACGATTCCAATTTTGCCCTCATTGATAACACTTTATCAATAGGCTTTCACTGGTCAAGAGTGACATCTAGCAACATATCATGACATACCCTAGGTTTAGGTGAATAGCAGAACTATGTGAACCCTTCATGTTATTTAATCCTTCATCCCCTAATGTCACAGTTAAGATAATAGGTATGGTTTTAGTCAAACCCTATATTAACAACTTGATATCTGTCCCACAAAATATAATCTCAATAAGGTAATCGCAGTGAAACACTTTTCACTGTTTACCTATCACTCTGGCCAGAGGTTCCCTTTGAGAATTATCTTTGTGAACTTATCCTGACATTCTCTCTCATATAACTGAGAGTGATGATCCCTTATTGCACACTCATCCATCTTTATGCATAACTCATTAGAGCCAATAAGCACCGATTACAACCTTATGGATAAGGCTGTACAAGATACTATCAAACTCTAGCAACCTATGCACAAGACAGCTATGGTGTCTCAGGTCTAAGGACTACCAAATAAATGGACATAACACTAGAATATTCCTTTGACAGAACTACCATAGGAATACTCTTTGTAGATCATGTTCAGTGTACATATTCTCTAATATGCACCCACAGATTAACCTAAGTGTCACTACACTGATAGGAAAGACTACCTATCCTCCATATGAGTTGGTTTAAATCTGTGCTACTCTTCATACGGTTAATTAAATATCCACTTTAACAAACCTTTGAGTAGGAACTCTTTTAGAATAGATGTATATGAGAAATATCAGTCTCTCTATCTCAACACCTTGAGATGCATATTTCTCTTATCATTTATTCATGGACCTTATCATATATATGTTAGAACATATTAGATAAGTTATACCTTCCATATATTGATAATATGAAACTTAGTATACCCTTTAGGATTGGTTTTAGGGCATACTTCCAACAAGATGTCCTCCACAAGCTTCATGATTCAATGACTTTGCATATTTGCACAATTGGGAGGCTTTGAATGTGTTGATGAGTTCCAACAAGATATGGCGTTGATTCTATGGAGACAAAAAACACTTAACCATTTGTTAATAACTAAAGTAATATTTGTTGATCATCAAAATATGGTCAATGCAATTGACCTTAGGGCTAACAATCTCCGCCTTTTTGATGATGACAAACCATTACTTTGAAACAATAATAATCAAAATAAGAGAGCATGAGCTCCCCCTCAATTTTGCACAACAAGCAATGATTATACAATATTTTCAATATAACCAATCATAGTTACAATATATTCAATAGAACCAATCAAAGTCTTTCCCACCCTTTGTCATCAACAAAAACAAAGAGAGAACATATAAAATATATTAAGCACAATTACAATTTCATTGGTCTAACCATACCAAGATCACTCCGAATTGTGCAAAAACGATCCTCTTGAAGAGGTTTCGTGAAGATGTCCACCAATTGTTGGTCCGTGCTTACAAATTATAGTTCAACATCTCCCCTTTGCACATGGTCACAAATGAAATGGTGCCTAATTTCAATGTGTTTGGTGCGTGAGTGAAAGCTAGGATTTTTAGAGATATTTATAGCATTAGTATTATCACAATGTATAGGAATGTGATCAAAAGTGAGTCTATAGTCTTCAAGTTGTTGTTTTATGTATAGAACTTGAGCGCAAAAACTTCCCGCGGCAACATATTCCACTTTGGTGGTAGAAAGAGCAACCGAATTTTGTTTCTTACTAAACCAAGAAATAAGAGAGTGGCCAAGAAAATGACAAATGCCACTAGTGCTCTTCCTATCGGTTTTACAACCGGTAAAATCCGCATCCGAATAACTATCAATATTAAAAGAAGCATGCTTTGGATATAACAAGCCTAAATCATGAGTTCGAACAAGATATTTGAATATACGCTTAACGGCATGCAAGTGGAACTCCATAGGATTAGCTTGAAATCTAGCACATAAGCATACACTAAACATGATATCCGGTCTACTAGCGGTTAAGTAAAGAAGACTTCCAATCATACCTCTATACAATTTTTGGTCAACTTTCTTACCATTTTCATTAATGTCAAGCTTAGTTGAAGGGCTCATTGGTGTAGGACTAGACTTTACACCTTCCATGCCAAATTTCTTTCGTATGTCTTCACATATTTAGCTTGATTGATCAAGATGCTTTCTTTGGTTTGCTTGATTTGGAGGCCAAGAAAAAAATATTAATTCCCCCATCATGCTCATTTCAAATTCCTTTTGCATGGATTTAGCAAACTCTTGACAAAGAAGATCATTAGTAGCACCAAAAATAATATCATCAACATAAATTTGAACAATAAGCATATCACTTTCTTTAAGCTTTATGAAAAGTGTAGTATTAATTTTGCCTCTTATAAAACCATTTGAGAGCAAAAATGTACTTAACCTTTCATACCATGCTCTTGGTGCTTGCTTTAAACCATAAGAGCTTTTAAAAGTTTGTACACATGATTAGGATGGATGCTATTTTCAAAATTGGGAGGTTGTTTAACATAAACTTCCTCCGAGATATAACTATTTAGAAATGCACTTTTCAATCCATTTGATACAATTTGAAATCTTTAAAACTAGAAAAAGCAAGAAGCATTCTTATAGCTTCAAGTCTAGCAACCGGTGCATATGTTTCATCATAATCAATACCTTCTTGTTGATTATAGCCTTTTTCAACTAGTCTTGCCTTATTCCTAATTACATTTCCATCTTCATCCTTTTTATTTCTAAAAACTCATTTAGTACCAATGATGGAATGATTATTAGGCTTAGGCACTAGTTCCCAAACTTGATTTCTTTCAAATTGATTTAATTCTTCTTGCATGGCTATAATCCAATTTTCATCATTTTCGGCTTCACTAAAATGTTTAGGTTCAATTTGAGAAACAAATGCAATGTTGCCACAACCATGTCTAATATTAGAGCGAGTGCTTAATCTTTGAGAAGGATTACCTATAATTTGCTAAATAGGATGATTCTTCACAAATTTCCAAGCTTTAGGAAATTCATGAGTTTCTTCTTGTTGAGCTTTATCTTTCTTAGGCAAGGACTCCTTTGGTGCATCTTTTGAAGCTTCATTGAATGAGTCATTTGTGATTTGATCATTGACTCCTTCATCTAATGGGGGAATAATCCTAGAAACATCTTCTTTATGCACAATATGCTTAGAAGTAAAAGGATTAGCTTCATAAAAAACATCATGAATAGATTATTGAACCGTTTGAGTGCTTCAATTGTAAAACCTTATAAGCTTTACTATTCATAGAGTATCCAATAAATACGCCTTCATCGGATTTAACATCAAATTTAGATAAATGTTCTCTATCATTTAAAATGAAGCATTTACAACCAAAAACTTTAAAATAACCAATGTTTAGTTTTCGACCCTTCCAAAGCTCATATGGAGTTTTAGATAAATTTGGTTTATTAATCACTTTATTTCCCACATAACATGCGGTGCTAACCGCTTCCGCCCAAAATGATTTAGGAAGATTCTGTTCATTTAACATTGTTTTAGCCATCTCTTTTAATGAACGATTCTTCATTTCAACTACCCCATTTTGTTGAGGAGTTTTGGGAGCCGAAAAGTTAAGTGAGTAACCTTTTTCGTCTAAAAAATTTTCGATGTCTTGGTTCTTAAATTCTCTACCTCTATCACTTCTCATATGAGTAATTGAGTGGCCTTGAATATTTTCAAACTTTTTACAAAGTTTTATAAATAAGCCACTAGCTTCACTTTTATGAGCAAGAAATAGAACCCATGTGTATCTTGAAAAATCATCAACAATGACAAAGGCATAAAGTTTACCACCAAGACATTTTACATCATTAGGGCCGAACAAATCAAGATGTAGCAACTCCAAAGGTCTAGATGTAGAGATGAAACCTTTGGTTTTAAAACTTGTTATAATTTGTTTTCCTAGTTGGCAAGCATCACAAACTTTGTCTTTAATAAAATTTGCTTTGGGCAAGCCACTAACCAAATCATTTTTAGAAAGATTATGTAACAAATCCATACTAGCATGCCCAAGCCTTCTATGCCATAACCAACTAGTTTCTTGCAAAGCGACAAAGCCTGTTACATCTTGAAGTGCTAATTCATCAAAATCAATTGTGTATACTTTTTTAAAACATTTTGCAACAAAAATATTGTTTTGGTTTTCATCAATTACATTACAAAAAGATGATGTAAAATTGTCACAATATCCATTATCACATAATTGACTAATGCTAAGCAAGTTATGTTTTAAACCACTAATTAGCAATACATTATCAATAGCGATAGAGGAATTTCCAATTTTACCTTTACCTATGATTTTACCCTTGGCATCATCTCCAAAAGTGACATAGCCACCATCATTGTAATTGAGGGAGATAAACTTGTCTTTGTCACCGGTCATGTGCCTTGAACATCCACTATCCAAGTACCACTTTTCCTTGTCTTGAATTAAGTTCATGCACACCTACAAGACAAAATCAAGTAATTTCCTTTGGTATCCATGCCTTCTTTGGTCCTACATTGTTAGATTTTGTAGTTCCTTTTGGAATCCACATAACCATTTTCCGAATGCCTCTTTTGCCTCTAAATGGATATGAGTATCTAACATGACCTTTCCTTTTACAATATAAGCAAGTAGCATTTGCATGTTTATTTGATGAATTGTGAGATTGAGAATCATATGAATTCTTTTGAATTGAAGCTTTAACAAAGAAGTCAAGATATAATGAAGACTTTTTAGAATTATAACTTAATTCAAATCATAATCCTTCTTTGTTGAATCCCATTTTTTGAGCACCAAGTAATCTTTTGAAATTTTCTTCTCCACTAGTGAATTTGAAAATGATTTTATTTAATCCTCAATTTTGTTTTTCAAAATTTCATTTTCATTTTTCAAAGATTCAAAGTCATTTGAGAAATTTGAAGTGGAAGAAATATTTCTAAGTCTCATAACTTCATGTAGTAAAGCTTCATTTTCATCTAACAAAGTTTCATAATCATTTGAGTAACTTGAAGAAGATGATACATTTCTAAAATTTTCAACATCACATTTCAATTCTTCATTTTCTTTAGCAAGTCTCAAATTATCACATTTCAATTCTTCAATTTCCTTAACAATTCTCAAATTTTCATCATACAGGGGTACTTTTTAACTTGTGATAGTAGTGAGGTCTTTCATTAGGATATTATGAGCTTTGTTCAAAGATGAATGTTTATTGCACAAATCCTCACACATATCATAGAGTTCATCCATAGATAAATCATCATCATCATGAATATTTGAGTTTGAGCTAGAGGGTACTTCGTCACTTTCATTTGCCATGAGACAAAAATTTGTCGTTTCTTTATGAGTGTCTTCATTGCTTTCAATTGCATCAATGACTTCATCCCAACTGGCATTCATTGCTTTTACTCTTCTATAATTTCTTCTATAATTCTTTATTTCTTCTTCCTTCTTGGCGGGGCACTGAGCAATTCTATGTCCCGATTTCTTGCAATGATAGCAATTATCATTGAAGCTTTAGCTTTTTCCTTGATTGGGCTTCCCAAGAGTTCTTCTTCTTCTCAAGAATTTTTGAAACTTTCTTGTGATGAGTGTGTTAGATATGTGCCCTAAAACCAATTGTTAGGTTGTATTTAGGGATTTATATTTCATTATATATTCATGTATGAAACTTTATTCATGAATAAAATGGCTATTATTTATCATGTAAACTTGTGTTTAACTACTGTTCATGATAAAGTCCTTAGATGGTATGATAGAGAGTTATATCTCAAAGTGTTGAGATAGCTAGACATATAACTTTCAAGTACATCTGTCCTAGATTTGTTAATAATCATAGGTTTACATAGTTGGGCGATTATAAACCGTTAAGATTAGCACATGTTATACTAGCTCCATGGGAGGATGGTGAGTCTCGAGCCATCTGTGTAGAGATACTATAGTAAACCGATGGGTGCTTGTTAGAAAACAAGTACACCGAACGTGACCAATATGAGTTCAGCTTATGGAATTCTATTTGTATGTCAAAATCTGCTCATGTGTATAGTCACACTTGTAATCCTTAGACTTGAGACACCACTTGTTATCTTATGCATGGATTACTAGAGTTTGATAGTATCTCGTACACCCTTAATCATAAGGATGTAATCGGTACTCATTGGCTCTAGTGAGCTATGTATAAAGATAGGTGAGTGTGCAATAGGGGATCACCACCCTTAATATGAAAGGGCGAATGTCATAGTTAGTTCACAGATACTATCTCAATGAAGTCTTTGGCCAAAGTAGAAGGTAACCAAGGAAAAGTGTTTTCAAGGGTTAACCTAATTGAGTTTATATTCTGATGAATTTGTAACATATGATTAATTTAGGGTTTGGCATGAACCCATAGCAAACTAACTTAATCAAGACATTGTTTGGTGAGGGATTATCTATAGCACGAAGAGTTCATTTACACGTTCGTATATTCACCTACACCTAGGGTACGTCATGATATGTTGCTAGATGTCACTCATGACTAGTGAAGGCCTAATGATAAAAGTTATCATTGAGGGAAAAATTGGAATTGTTCCAATCGAACCTAAAAATAGAAAGTTTCTATTTTGGGAGACATTGAGATGTCCCCTGCCACTACTAGGTTGGGATGAACCCAATGGGTCACACACACAAGGACATAAGTGAGGTTCTTGAACTTGTGAGAAGGGTACACTCTAATTAATATAAGTTTGACTCTAATTATTAATGGTTAATTAATTAGGAGTCAAAGGATATCTAATCCAAGAGTGTTATTAACCAAGATAGGGATGAATGGTCTAGCTAGCACTTGTAACCAAACACCCCAAAAGAGGGAACCCTAATGAATATGTGAGACACTCATCCAAGGCCTCTCTCTCTCTAGTCGTCACTCACCCTCTCCCTCTGCATGCTTGATTCATTCCAAAGGTTGTGAAGATCAAGGAGGTTCGGGAAATCTTGTGTTCGTGTGGACTAGCATTGGAGGCCACCATAGTTTTGGGGCTTGGAGTTTCGCGAGGACATTCGATAATCAAAGAAGAACAAGTAAGTACTTTAATTATTTGTTTAATTAATTGTATTGATTTGATTTGCATCGTTTGAGTTCATCATAAAGGATGATGATCATGGAAAAATTTTTAAAACTATATTCCGCTACGTTACCATGGTCGATTCCTTACAGAGTGCCATTTCTTGATCATAATTTTCATTGAGTTCATCATCACTATCATAATGAGAGGTGGATTTTAGAGCAAGGTTATTCTTTGGCTTTTCATCCTCTTGTCTCTTCAAAGTAGTTTCATGAGTCAATAGAGAGCCAAAAAGATAGTCTATATCAAGTGTATTCAAATTGTTTGCCCTAAGGTCCTTGACCTTATTTTGATGATAACTAAACCATACATTTCTTCTAACAAATGGTTGAGTGTTATGTCTCCATAGATTGTCTTTGGAGTCTTCATCAACATTCATCAAGCATTCCAAGTGCTCATTATTCAAATCAAAGCTCATGATGATAAACTTCAAATGTCAAAGCAATTCAAAGATGTTCAATCCTTGAAGACCAACTTGAAGACTTGCTCAAGCTCATAAAGGCCAATTGAAGTCAAGTTGATCTACAAATACTTTTAGGAACTCTTTGTAAGACTTCTCTTATGATCAATTGTGTAAAGCTCAAAAGAAAACTTTTTCACATCTCATTGTGCATTAGCATTCATGCTTAAATTGCTTTCAAAAGTGACCTTAAATGTTTTGGAATACTTAATTAACTTGTCAAAGTGTTTGATGTTGATTTTGACTTAGAAATTTCGAATTATTGCCTTTACAACTTCACTAGTCGACTAACCCATCTAGTCCTAGTCAACTAATCGGAGTACAGAAGCAATGTTTATGAAATTCTAAGTTAGTCGACTAATCACCCTTTGGTCGCGCCACGGAGAGGGAAGTTATTTCCTCGCCATGCGCCAAGATTTAAATAGTATTTATAAGACCACACTCTAGCTACACTAGTGAGTGAAATTCAAAGGTTGATTGACTTGTTGGTTGATTAACTTCCTAATGAGAAATTAAGAACGCGCTAAATTAGATTAAAAATAAGATAAAGTGGAGAAAGGTAATGGGGTTTGGTTCCGATTAGGGCAAGACAATAATCACCAATTGTAATATGAAATACTATTAAATATGGGATAATGGTAACCCAAACTACAAGAATAGGTTATCCAAAAAGATATGAATGATCAAGTGTATAATGATTAATCATAAGCCATAGACTATCAAAACTTAACAATAATGCATAACCTATGCTAATAATCAAACCATCATTAACTCAATCATTGATCAAAATAAGCACCATTTGTATTTGAATGTAAAAGCAATCACAGAAAACTAATACATTTCAAGGTAAAATAAGTTTAAGTACAAAAACTCTCAAATACAAATCTATCCCAATATTCAATATCATTAATTACAAAATGGTGACTAGAAACCTCACCCAAAATCCTTGCCTAACCCCGTCACCAGGTGACCTAGCCGGCCATGGCGTAGATCGGCGATCCTTGGATGCTCCTCCACGTCATAGTCAAACTTGAGCCTTTTTAGAGTAGATTAG
>JAESVK010070463.1:0-14768 GCA_017140935.1 Hamamelis virginiana
ATACTCAAATTTCAGAATTTTCGGACATATACACAATATACTACAAACTTTCAAAGTTTCAGTATTTCTAAACTTCAGAAAATTATAGAAATTAATCTACTAATCGGAAAATTCCCAAAATTGGTACACATAATTCTGAGTTGATATAATTGATGGAAAAAATAGTCCCAAAGTTTCAGCTTTTTATTTTCATATAAAATAAAAATCCAAGATTTGAAATCCCCATATTTCATTTTCATGATTTAAACCCATCCAAAAACAGTTTTTATTGTTTAGGCCGTATCTTCTAGCTCATTTATCCAAATTTAATGAACTTTAGTGTTCTGAAAAGAAGACTCGAAGATCTACAATTTCATATTTCACAACCTTAGCCTAAATTCAACATTTTCATAGTCAAAATAAGCAATTACTGTAGCCTTTCTATTTTGAACGAAAATATCTTTTGCTGAAAAACCAGTTTGAGTAAAACAGTCATAACTCTCCACACAAAATTCCAAATACGTCAGGTCGGATTCGTTAGAAAGCTAATTGAAAGACCTACAACTTTCATGAAGAAGGTTTAGATCAATTCGGCCTCTAACCAAGTCAATAATACCCAAACAGTATGCTCTATTTTGGAGCTCAATTTGTTCTAAATTTTCCTAGAACTTTCTAGGCAAACAAACACCTCCCAATTTCACCAAATCATGATATAAACTCATCAATTAAGCTAAAATCAAGATAGAAAAGAGTAGGAACCTCACCTATTTTCGAATTTGAAGAAGATTTGGAGTAGAATTTCCCAAATTCCCAAACTTTCTCTTCTTTCCTTTTCTCTTTTCTTCTTCTCTTCTTTCCTTCTCTCTTTCTTTTTTTCCTTTTCTTTTTTTTTTCTCCTCTTCTTTCTCTCCTCTCTCCCCTTTTCTCCCTCACTCATTGCCGACAACTCTCCCTTTCACTCTTGTCCTTTCTTTCTTCTTTTTCTCACCCTCTCTCTTATCATGTCTCCCCACTTCCCCCACACTATATATATATATATATATATATATATATATATATATATATATTTATACACACACACACACACACATACACACACACACCCACCACTTCCGTCAATTCATATTAATTATATTAATATAAATTATTATATTATTATATTAATAACACTCAATTAAATTCCACCACTTGCCGACATAATAATGCATTTCAATTATAATGCATTCATAATACTCTCATGCACCCTTCTCAAAAAGTGTCCACATGGCACACTATGGCCAATAACAAAATTTCATGTGTGCAATAAATAAAATAAAATAATAATAATTAAGAAAATTTACTATTGAAAATTTCGGGGTCTCACAAAACCATAAAAATATTTTATTTTCAATAAAACAAACTCCATTAATGGAAAAGCAGTCTACAAACCAGAGATGGATCCGGGGGCTAGGTTACGACGTGGGAAGGTTCCAAGCTTTCACTTGTAGGCACCCACCTCGCCCTAATTGAAGGACTTCTAATTTATTTGGGCTATTTAAATTTCTTATTACAAACAAATCTTAAATAATCTAAATCAACCAATAAAGTAGTGATATAAATGCATTATCTATATTAGTTATATTAATAATAATAAAAAAATACAAACAAACCCTAAGAACCTAGAATACCCTACGGGCATCCTAGGGCGGACTTGAGCCCTATTAGCGCCTACGTAACTTACTAGTATCACCTAACAAGTATCAAAGTCCACGTAGTTCGACTACCCTAGGACTCTCCTATTGTAATCGATCACATCATCAAAGGTATTCAACCTAATTCAAGACTCTAACTTCGAGAGTTTTTGTTTGTTTAAAATCATTTATTCAAAATCATTTCAAATTAAAAGACTTTCTTAAAATCCAAATATTCTAAAACAATTCTTATCTTTAGAATTAAATTCCAATTGAAAATCTTTTTCAAAGATATTTCAAGAAAACAAATCATATTGAGAGGAATTTCATTCTAAAGTAAAAATCTTTAAAACATTTCAAATCTTTTTGAAAATCATTTAATAATCAAATCTTTCACAAAAAAATCATATTCATTTTGTAAAAACCACATTAAAATCTTTTTAGAAAATCCCTCGAAGATAGACTCTTAAATCAAATAAAATATACAAATCAGATAATGGTCTTTACAACAAAGGACAGTCCTAGGGAAGGTCAAGTGACCTTCCTAAACCTAGGGTCCTTAACTAGCCCTAACATACTAATGCAAATGCATGCTGTAATTTAACTAAATGAATCAAACATTCAAAAAATCAATTCTAATCATGCATGAAAATGTTCCTAAATGCATACTAATCAAACTATGTGATCCTAAACATATTTCTAAGTTAGATTTAGCCCTAAAATAATTTTTAGAAGCGATTTAAGGACATAAAAAACCCGGACAGATTTGAATATTAACCTTAAACCACCCTAAAAACCATGAAAATAAGAATAAAAAATTGTGAAGATGACCTAGCATGCTTTCTACATGAATAGACAAGATAAACTACAAACATCATGCAAAACATGGCTTAAAAATGATAATTAAACCATTTTAAAGTATATATTCAAATCTGGACAGATTTGAATACACACTTTTAATGGCCTAAAAATCATTCTTAATCCATGGTTAATAAGGAATAAACACCCTAATATGCATACTAATATAATATTCAAATTTAAACTAACATGCTTGACTAGATTATCACATAAAACAACATTAAAATCAACAAAAAAATGCTTTTATAATTCATTTAAACACAAAAGGAGGATCTTACCTTCGCATGCTCCCTCGTACACAATTCATATATTCAATCCATTCAATCGATATCAAGTGTTCAAATAATCATAAAAATCATAAAAAAAAAAAAAAAATTGATTCACGACTCATCACATATCAAGAACAATATATTAACACATTCATATCATCATTAATACCATCAATCAAACATTAAGAGATTCAAATGACAATATGAACATATCAACATTTATTCTAAACATGCTTACACATAAAATAATAATAAAAAACTCATCCTAAACATGATTACTAACATAAAATCATAACAAAACTAATCCTAACACTACTACAATAATAGTTAAAGAAGACAATATAAAGAAGACAGTTTTGAAAACTGTCTTTGAAACATTAAAAAGAAGACAGTTTCTATTAACTGTCTTCATTATAAACTATGTAAGGACGGTTATTTGTAAACTGTATTTGATTGGTTAAATATGAAGACATTTAATTTTTGAAAGAAATGATTTGTTTGGGACAAAACTGAAACGACACCGTTTAAGTTAAGGGCTATATAACATTTCATGACCCAGCATTTTAGATCAGAACCATTCCATCTCGCGCCCAACTGGTGTTGGGTTTCCCTCCAAAACCTCTAACTCGAAACCCTAGTCGCACAGCACCATCGATCTGCACCGCTGTTTAGCTCAAGCGACACTCATACGGCGGGTGTGTGGCCTCGAGTCGCTGCTCACCATCTCCATTGCCAGTCAGCCACCAGTCAGCCGCGTGTCGAGCACCAGTCCTCTAGCTGCTGCTCGCCATAGCCACCGCTGAAGATCTCGCAGTCAAGCATTGAAGATCTCACACGACCATTAGATCTCAATCGACTATCACAAGGTATTTGGTATGATCAGTCCCTCTTTCTCCTCCATCTAGCTTGGTCTGATTCGTCTCTAATTTTCGCTATCTCCTGTGCTCATACCTTCGATCGAAACCCTAACCCTAGTTGCGAACATCATTTCTCCCCTCTCTCTTTCTACCTTAAGATCCAGCTCTCTCTCATCAAGGATTGGGGTTTAAAGATTTATGAACTTGGAGCTTGAAGCCCTAGCTTAAATGGAACAGGTATGTGGCTGGATTGATCCTAATCTATTTTATCTGCATCTGAATCTCTATTTTCTTATCAAGGATCGGTAGTTGTTGAATCCGACATTTTCATTTTTATAATTTATGTTTTCAAGATTTTTCAGTAAATGTTGGGTGCTATTTCGTTAAGATGAGACAACCTTTCTTTTCGTTGATGTTGTATATACGACTTCTAAGTTGGTACTAGCATTAATCAGGCATCAATACATTGCTTTCCACTACTGTGAATTGAATTGCTCTTTTTTTCCCCTTCTTCTTCTAAAACATTCAATGCTGGCAGCCATGTAGATTGAAAAAGTCGTGTTTTTTTTTTCTCTTGCAGTTTCCTGGAACTAGCTCTGATTTTTCACTCGATTCCTTAAAACTAGAAAGTCAAAAGGATCTCAGCTCTACATTATATGAGGTCATGCACGAAGAATCTGATGATCTAATTCACAGGTACTGCAGCTGGATATTCATTTGTCAACGTGTTTGTCTTTTCTTTTCTTGTTTTTTTGGTAAATTGATCATCGTGTTTATTTCTTGAATCTTTTTGAGATGTTAATAAACGAACTTCTCCTCTCATTGGCTAGTCTAAGTAAAACTCACTTTAGTGTCCCCTTCATTGATCCATCTGACTCTTGATATTATGTCTCCATCTCTCTTCTTTCGAGTAGGATCTCCACAAGCTTATTTTCCAAATCTGGGTAGACACATAAGTTACTAAGACATTTGATTTATTTTTAAATGTTTAATTTTGGCTCTTGTAAGTCCCCCAAAACTCCTTAACTATGAAAAAACAAGTCTCCATAAACAGTTCCATTCCAATTCTTGAAAACTAATTTTCAATAAATTAAAGTTTCTTCATGAACATGAAATTTTCCCAACTTCCATTATACACTCTCTCCACCATGATCAGATTTGAAGGGTCGATGACTAAAGCATATTCTTGAAGCAAATAGGACAGGGACCTATTTAATTGGATTTGATTCAAAATGATTGGGAAATGATCCAAAGTGGACCCAGGCAGACCTTTTGAAATAACTTTCAGGAAAATATCATTCCCACACGTTGAAAAAGAAAAAGGAAATAATCTAATTTATTGCAAATAGTATTATCATGGAGACAAGTTATTAAATTTCTTTTCTGCATACAGTTTCAGATGGCCAAAAATTGGTCATATTTCAGAAACTGTTGAAAATGTTTGGGAGCTGCAGTGGCAAAGGTGTCAAAATATGGAAACACTGTTAAGGATAAAATAAGACCTCTTTATGTTGAATGGTCTGAAGTGGGTATGAGTTGGAATTCTAATTTCATCAGGAGTTTTCAAGATTGGGAGCTTGAAGCAGTGGTGTTGTTCCTGGCAAAGCTTGAAGTAATAGAGGTTTTTCTGGGAAGAGAGGATGTGATGTGGCGGAAGAGACCTTCTACTCAGAATTTCAGTGAAAGAGTGTTATTCATTTTTAAAAGGGTCTGATAGTGGAGAGTATCCGGGGAAGGAGATCTGGAGTTCCTGTGCACCATCTAAAGTTGCTGTTTTTTGGGGGACAGCTTCTAGGAAGTTACTGCTTTTGGGGGGACAGCTTATAGGAAAAAGTGTTTTAACTGTTGACTATATCCTCTCTTGGGATTGTTTCATTCCCAATTGGTGTTGTTTGTGTAAGAGCAGTGGAGAGTATGTGGATCATATTCTCCTTCACTGCCTTGTTGCTGTTGATCTTTGGGATTCCTTTTTTTGCGGCTTGGGAATTTCTTAGGTGATGCCTAAAACAGTGAAGTAGCTATTTCTTGGACATCAGTTTAAGACTTGAGAAGAATTGCAAGACCATTTGGAAAGCGGCTCCCTTGTGTTTGTTTTGGTATTTATGGAAGGAGAGAAATAAAATGATTTTTAACGTTAAAAGTTTAATACTCTCAATATCAAGGACATATTTTTTTGTATGCTTCTCCTATGGGTTTCTCCATTTTGGATTTAGAAAAAGCTACTTTTTTGGATCTTTTAGATTTTTGTGCATTGTGATGGCCTTTTTTTGTGTACTTGGCTTGTGACCCTTTTTGTGATTAATACAATTACCTTTTATTAAAAAAGAATAGGGAAAAAAAGGGACCTATTATATGCAAATATATGCTTAAGTATGTTGGAGGCCTATCTGCCCACTCTTTTTTAGAATCACAAGCTTGGAACTGAAGAGAAGATACTAACATGACCAAACTTGTCTATATAATGGCTGACACTTTTTATAACAAACAAATAGCGTTCAATTGATTTGGTAAATTGAATTGCTAAAGTTGCTACATTCATGTGAAATCTAATGATACTGTATTAAACCATTATGAAAGACAACGTAAAGAATTTGTCAGAAGACTCAAATAAAAAGCTTGAGTTCCCTCCTATAGGTGGTTTGATTCACAAATTTAGTGAAAATGGTCCGAATTGCGAGCATATTGTGGTAGTATTATTTGTGAAGCATCGCCCATATTTAATGGACTAGAGAGGGAATTTTTTTCTTGGCATTGTGAAGGTGTAATTTCTTTCTTTTTCATTTTTGTTTTCCATTCTTATTCATTTAGGTTCGTTTGGATAAGCTACGACTTCTTGCTTTTTACTTTTAAAAGCAAAAAAAGTGTTAGTTTTGATAGTGCAAAGTATTGATGACTTTTAAAAGTTGAGGTAGCAAGAATTTTTTGCTACCTTAACTTTTATAAGTAACTATTGATACTTTGCACTATCAAAAACTTACTTTTTTGCTTGTAGAAGTAAAAAGTAAGAAGTGGTAGCTTATCCAAATGGATCCTATTTTATTTCTTTTGTATATATGCTACAAGTAGTGAGACTGGCTTCTTGAATGTTAAGTAAGTTTGGGTAATTTACATGCAAGACAAGTGGACCTTTCTTGAAGAGATGCAAATTTCATACGTGATGATCGCTTTGAACATCTCTCTCTCTCTCTCTCTCTCATTCACTCTCTCACTCTCATATTGGCGTTATTTGAATCTCCCTCTTCAATTTTGATTTTCTCTGTGCAGCATTTGCACCATTTTTTTTGTTGTTTTTTGTTTTTTTTTTTTTTTTGTTTTGGGTATAGTTTGTTTATGATTTTATTTCATTTCTAGAAACCCACGGATTTGCAAGCAGCCTATCACAAATGAAGATGACATAATTGATGACAAGTGGACTTTATATGACAATTTGTGGATTATTATTAGTGAGATGAATGGTAAGGGACCAAGCAAGACATTACCCAAATCTTCATCGTCGGTTGGGCCATCTTTTGGCCAAAGGGCACGTGGCTTAGTGGAATCACTGAATATCTCTGCTGCAGAAATGGCCGCAGTTGTTGTATCAGGAGGGATTGGTAATGCATTGGGTGCAAGGCCAGATAAGAACATTGATAAGGCTATGCTTTTAAGAGGGGAGAAGTGCCCAAGAATTGTTTTTTAACTTGTGATTCTATATCTCTGCAGATCTTCTTTAGAAAAAGCATCACGTTGTGTCCAGTAGGTGATTTCACTTCTGCCATGTCTTCTGGCTGCTGATGATGATCAAAGCAAGAGCAGATTGCAGCTTTTCATCTGGTACTATTTTTCTTGGTTTTTTAAAATGGCATTCAAAAATGTTTGTTAGATTCAAACCATTTAAGGTTTTCCATGATAATTTAAAATATAGACTTCTGCTTTCTTGCATTACAGCATTCTACATAAGGTTGTCATTTTCAGTTGACATTGTGGACAGGGTACTGATTGTTGTGAGGTCACAATATGGAATGCTCGAGGATGGTGCTCGTTTTCATGTTATATCACACTTGATTCGAGAAACAATCAACTGTGGGAAGTCAATGCTTGCTATGAGCCTTGTTGGCAGGGATGATTCATCAGATTCAGGTAGCAATGCAAAAGAAACAGGCACCATTCACAATTTAATTCAAAAGGATCGAGTCCTTACTGCGGTGTGTCTTTTATTACAAGTTTGCTTTTATCTCAACGATCTCTAGTGTTTCAATCTCTAAATCAGAGGTAATATAAACAAATTATATATAGTTATAATTTTTGTTATTTCTTTTTCTATGTTTTTTTTTCTGCATTTTCAGAGACATTTTTTTTTCTGTTTTATATATATATATAAAAAATAAAGTATTTTTACAACGAGGCCATTGGTATTGCAATTCCATAAGATGGACAAAGGGCAGAGCGAATATGCAGAGTTTCTTCATATGCCAAAGAAGAAGTTTATTGATTTTGGTAAGTCAAGTTTAGAGAAATGTGTATTATATGTGATTTTCATTTGATCGTGCATTTTCATCTTCATTTTGGAAAATTTTATGCTTCTTCCAGAATTTAGTGATGGGGGAATAGAAAAAGGAACTATTTATGATATGTATAGTATAAAATTCCAAGCATACCATGCATATGTTGGGCAGTGTTGCTTTACTATTACTTTTGTTTCTAATTATTGTCCAGATTTTTTTAATATCGAGGGCTAAAGATTGAGTCAAATGGGCTAGCTTATTGTGGTGACGGTATAAAGGTTATTTTATACTTATTTTATCGACAATTAATGGGGATAGCAACAGGGTTTTGGTGGACTATAGTGACATCCATGCTCTGTTTTGTGTCTTCTTTGTTTGTGTTCTTTGGTTTTCTTTGTATGTATTTGAGGCTTTGGGTTTTTTTTTGTTTGGGTGTTAATTTATGGGTGTTAGTTCTCTATTGTAATCAATTTTAATTTAATTAAAAGATTTCACTGAAAGAAATAAAAATAAAAAACCTCATAGAATAAGTAGTGAAAATAGCAAAGATTTGATCAAAGTAGGCCTTCTTGCTTGTGGTTACAAATTTTTCCTTCCATCTTTGGACTATGTCAAAAACCTATTCTTTAAAAAACTTAAAAATATCAGATTTATTCAAGTCTACACGAATCAACTGTCAATTTTTTTACTTATTGAAGATCAGATTTATTTAAGTCTACATGAATCAACTGTCAATTTTTTTATTTATTGAAGGTTGTCCATTCTTAATGCATTCAACGTTTGCCTGTTTGCTTTAAAAAATAAGAACACCAGTAATAAATGACATCTTCTCTGCTATTGTGTGGTGCAGCTCCTGGAAATTGCTCAGGCCCTGATGAACATGTAAGCTATGGTTCTATGTTCCACTTTACCCTTCATTTTTAAGTTTTAATTTTCCTTTTGTGTAACTTAAAATCTGTTATGGGAAGCAAGCTGCAACTCTTACAACTCCCATTGTACATGTACTTTAAAGCAAAAGTCACTGTCAAGGTGGTAGTGTCCCATACCACCATGGTTATAGGCACTAAGAAACGCATCTGTGTAAGTGAATTGACATTAATTCTTAAAAGTCAACAATTTATAAGAAATCAATTCAAATGAGGAGTTGTCATTGACTAAATACATTGATATGCTTGTGTGGGCTCCAATTAGCCTAAGACGTTCAATTGATAATGAAGGCTTTGGCAGTTCTAAAGGGTTTATAAGAGTTTTCATATGCTTGTATAATCTTATGTTGTTTTTAATTTGGTCTAGTCTTTCTTATTAGGAGTTCTAAGGGATTTAAACTAGCCTACTGATGAACTAAGAGATTAAGTCTCATTGGATCCTAGTACAAATTGGCTTCGTGTTGTACAATATGGAATATAGCATTGTATAATTTCAATTTGAATAATGCCTTATTTTCAATATGTGGCATAACATAACTATATTGTCATGTTGGCTTAACATGTCTTTTGGCTAGATATGTCCTCTAAATATCCTGCATCAGTGGACATTTGAAGTCATGTGGTACATGCTATTTGTTGAAGATCTTATTTTAGTTGATAAAACTAAGGTAGGAGTATGTGTTAAGTTAGAATAAAATCAAAGGTTTTAAGATAAGTAGAATTAAAATTTAATTTATGCAATGCTCATAAATGTTAACGAGTTGCAGGAAACACTTGAATTACAAGCATACCAATTGCATTTGAACTTCTATGTTATAAAAAAGGTGATTAGGTGAATACCTCTCTTTTTCTAGATACTCCAAAAGATTTCCTGTTATAGACATGAGAAATAATGTGGCTATCGCCTATATGTTCCACTTCTATACCCTAGAAAAGTGAACATTTCTCTACTTGGTACTCCAGGATATTTCTAGAATTGAGGGATGAGAAACAATATGGCTATATGTTCCACTTCTATTCTCTAAAAATGTGAAGGTTTGTTTTTCTTTTTATGATTCTTCAAAAGATTGCAATTGAGACATTCCATATCACACATCATTAGGGTTCCATCACGAGCAAGAGAGCACATCTCAAACTGAGATAAATGCTCCTCTTTGATAAGTCCTTGATTCCAATGAAAGCTTAAAATGAGAGTTATAAAACTTATCTTCTACGCTAAAGACTAAGGTATAAAGCTTCAGAATTTGTTTGTTTTTTATACTTTCCTATGGATGAAATGCTACCATTGTAATTTAGAATTCCATTGATGTCATTGTTTTCTTACTTTGAATAATTAAACTGAAATTTGCATTTCTTTATTTATATATAGGCTCTTACTGCATCAAAAAGTAAAGTTGGTTGCCCAAAGACTTTTGGAAGGGGTACGAAGACGAGCTTGCTTCATGCATATCCCGTGACTTCAATTGAATGGATGAAGATTTAATTGAAAGGGCTTGTTTTTTATTTATATGCATGTTATTTGGAAAGAGTGTTTCCAAATTAAATTTAACATAATAGCTTTTATCTGATTTTGGGTATATGTGAGATACATGTTTGGTCTTAATTAAGTGAATGAAAATATTTTTATTTTGTTTGCTAGATCTTTTTCTACGTACTCAATTTATATGCATGCAGGAGTTTGGATACATTGTATTACCAATTAGAAATGTATACAGGTTTACAGGGAACACTTACAGGTTGTATAAATTAACAACTTAACATACCAATTAGAAAAGTGGCTTTTAAGGACGGTTTCTAGGTGTCTTTGAAACACAGATATGAAGACAGTTTTTAGCAGTCTTTAAAATATCAGAATACGAAGACAGTTTTTAACTGTCTTCAAAAGAGACATATATGAAGACGGCTAAAAACTGTCTTCAAAGGTTTAGATATGAGGACGGTTAAAAACTGTCTTCGAAAGGGTCCGGACTTTAGAAGACACGGCTAGAGAAGACAGTTTCCCAACTGTCCTCGTATGTCTATGAAGACAGTTTTTAGCTGTCTTCTAATCCTTTTTTTGTAGTAGTGTAAACACATCTAATCACATAAAATCATGATGGAAAATATCCTAACATGCTTGCTAAACATAAAATATCAAGAAAACTAACCCTAACATGCATATTCACATAAAATAATAACTAAGCTAAACAACCCTAAGCATGCATTCTAACATAAAATCATAACTAAGCTACACTAATCATACATATTAACCCTAATCACATAAAATCACATAAAATCAACATAAAAATATCCTAACTATAAATACTTATATAACATCATACAAATAACTATTATAAACATACATGCTCATAATAAATAAATAACCTAAACACATTAACTCACATATAATCATAACTAAGTTAACCCTAACCATACATACTCATACAAAATCATAACAAAGCTAACCCTAATCGTGCATATATATTAAATCAAATATCATGTAATAACTAATATTATTCTAACATATGCAAGCAACTAAAAAAAATATATTATACATCTTGAATACATGAGAATGGAGAAAAAAGAAGGATTTATATAAAAAATCAAAGAACAAGACCATGGTTAAGCATTTACCCTTCGATCTCCTTCTTGGCTACCTTTCTCAAAGCTCCTAGCCTTAAGTTCTTACCCCTGCAATGGTGTAACAATGGAGGACCAAATCTGTAGCCTCCGTCTCAAAACCCTAGAATTCTCCCTCTCTTTTCCTCCTCCTTCTCTAACTCTATAATGAAGCATATATAGAGCTAGGGTTTAAAACCTTGAATGGTTAGGATTTAATGCACCAAAATCTATCCTAGGGCTTAGAATTAATCTTCCTAGGGTTTGCAAGCTGAACCAAGTTCGAATTTATTCCAAAAAAACGAACTAAATCGGCCAAAACAAGTGGGAAAGTTTCAAACATTCTGAATTTGTAAAATCTGATCGAGCATGCCGGTGACCGTCCAAGGGCTCGACAGTTGGCCGTCCTGGCTGGACGGTCACCAAGCTGACCTCCCATATTTTCTTCCCCAAATTCAAGGGTTTTCATATTTAGGCCATATTTTGGTCAAATCTGATTCAAATTCGATGGTTCAGGGCTCAAAACGACCGTGTTTTGATCCTTCACATTTTTAGAATATTTTTGGGTTAAAAACCCTTGACCATGGTCGAGGGTTTTGGTAAAAAGCTAGCCAATCGACCTGGTTGTGCCAAAATTGGTCATATGACCATTCTTTGTTTTGTAAAATTGATCAATTAGGCTTGCACCACTTCTAAAAACATGGTTTTAATATGAAATTGGTACTTGAAAACATGTTTTGAAAATCTTTCATTTTGGTGAAAATGACCAATTCACTGTCGATTTGAACAAAACCCTAATTCAGCTCATTCTTACCCGTGGGATCGATTTTGGGCGAATCTATCCCAACCATTCAAAGGCTCAATTGACACTTCAAAAACACTCCCCACATCCATATAAACCTCATGAGACAATCCGTTTCGAATTCGGAGGTCATTCAAAAATTATACGAGAAAAATGACGAAAATGCCCTTCAAGTCGCAAAAACCCTAATTACCTATCGAGCTCTCATCAGAATGCCATGAAAATTTACAGAGATGTTCTAAAACACCTCAAAAGTCAAATGCAATACAAAATGGGTTGATTCCAATCCAAATGTACACATGAAATAATGAATTGTCATTTTCCTCAGAAAAGGGCAATTTAGGTAGTTTGGTCTTTACAAGGCCAATTCCTCACCAAATAATCCACTCTTCGAGTTGATTATTATATAAGTATATGGTAGAAATAATTGGTCAAAATGGGGTGTCCACAGCAAGATGAAAGGCCGAGGCATGGCACTATCGATAGTGTTTATAGGTGACTATCGATAGAGCTCCTCTTTTTTTGTGTTATTCTTCCGTTTTACTCAGTTTTCTGACCTTCTTTCCTTGGGATTGTATCTTGGAAATTTTTGGGCCTTTGGTTGGGTATTTTGAGGTTTTGAGTCCTTAAAGTCGCGAGTGAGTGGCTTTGGGAAGTGCTTTGTAATGCTTTAGATATTGTGAACCATTTGTGCTCATTTGTGATCCCTTGCTTGCATTATATGTTGTTTTCAGTTTGAGAGGTTCTTTGGAGAACCACTTGCATTAGGGTGCATTGAGCATTGTATTTAAGAGGCTCGTGGAGCCGTAAAAGGGTTGGCTAACACTGTGGTATTGAGGTAGGAATACGTAACCTTGTACTATTGATGATGATGCATTATTTTAGAATGTTTTATAAATGGTATGACAGATATGTCTCTTGAACTGTATTTCTTATTATATGAAAAAATGGATATATGGGATACATTGTTTTATGAATTATTAAACTGTGTGGCATGTTTATAAACTAAAATTAAGGCATGATGTTGAAAGGTTTCCAAAGTACGTTTATATCTCTTGACGAACTATTTAACACTCGATCTGACCTATTTATAAACTGGAGAATAAACTTTTTACTATCTGTTTTGTAAAATATCAAAAAGAGCATATAAGGACTATTTATACAGAAATACTTGGGGTGACTGGTTTTATACTCATATGCCTAATTTTCAGAAGGAATTGATAAGAAGGATACTTTGACAAGTTATTCCCCTGATTTCGATTTGAAGTATTTGATTGGAAAAGAGACAATTTTAAACACCTTTGGAGACTCGGGAATTGTTTTGAACATGAAATATAAAGTGTCTTGTGAATTGTTTATTATGAATTGTAATGGCATATGAAACGGCAGTTTAGACTTGTTTTTGAACGATATTTGTTTATGAAATAATGATTTGAAAGATATATGCCTCACATGACGATTTACACATGTTTTGAGAATATATCATAATATGAATGGAACACATGGGTGGTGGTGCGGATGTATCGCAGGGGATATAAGGAACTATGGTCCTGGGTGGCGGACCCGAAGGAATAGCCCCGTATGCGGTATGACAGTTAATTGTGCAAGGTAACTAGCCGGTGTGGACACCCCATTTTTACCATTTATTTCTACCATATATCCATGCAAATGATCAACTAGAATAGCTGATCATTGGGTGAGGAATTGGCCTTGTAAAGACCAAATTGACCAAATTGCCCTTTGCTGAGGAAAAGGACAATTCATTATTTCATGTGTACATTTGGATTGGAATCAACCCATTTGTATTGCATTTGACTTTTGAGGTGTTTTAGAACATCCCTGTAAATTTTCATGGCATTCTGATGAGAGCTCGATAGGTAATTAGGGTTTTTGCGACTTGAAGGGCATTTTCGTCCTTTTTCTCGTATAATTTCCGAATGACCTCCGAATTCGAAACGGATTGTTTCATGAGGTTTATATGGATGTGGGGAGTGAATTTGGTGTGTCAATTGAGCCTTTGAATGGTTGGGATGGATTCTCCCAAAATCGATCCCACGGGTAAGGATGAGCCGAATTAGGGTTTCGATCAAATTGACCGTGAATTGGTCGTTTTCACCAAAACAAAAGATTTTCAAAACATGTTGTTAAGTGCCAATTTCATGTTGAAACCATGTTTTTAGAAGTGGTGCAAGCCTAATTGATCAATTTTACAAAACAGAGAATGGTCATTTGACCAATTTTGGCACAACCGGGTCGATTGGCTAGCTTTTTGCTAAAACCCTTGACCATGGTCAATTGATTTTAACCCAAAAACATTCTAAAAAT
>JAESVK010070464.1:0-18841 GCA_017140935.1 Hamamelis virginiana
TAGCCAAAGCATATGGAATCTTACTCATGCTATCTCTTTCCTCTGGTGTCTTGGGGCTCATGCCCCTGGAAAGATGAATTCCATGTCTGAAAGGAATTAAACCTCTCTTGGAATTCTCCATGTTAAACCTTTTCAACACTTTATCTATGTACATGGATTAGGAGAGTCCGAGCAACCTTCTAGATCTATCTCTATAGACCTTTATACCTAGTAAATAGGATGCTTCTCCCAAATCCTTTATGGAAAAGTTTTGTGAAAGCCAAAGCTTGACTGTTGATAACATTCCTACATCATTCCCAATGAGTAGAATATCATCAACATATAAAATAAGAAAAAAAATTGCACTCCCACTAACCTTCTTGTACACACAAGGTTCATCCATGTTTTGAAGAAATCCAAACAATTTGATTGCTTCATTAAACTGGATGTTCCAACTTCTAGAAGCTTGTTTAAGTCCATAAATGGACCTCTGTAGCTTGCACACTTTGTGGTCATCACCACTAGATGTAAAGCCTTCAGGCTGCTCCATATAAATGTCTTCCTCAATGTTTCCATTAAGGAAAGCAGTCTTTACATCCATCTGCCATATTTTATAGTCATGGTGTGCAGCTATAGATAACAAGATCCGAATGGATTTTAGCATAGCTACTGGCGAAAAGGTTTCTTCATAGTCAACACCTTGTCTTTGTTTGTAACCTTTTGCCACTAGTCTTGCCTTGTAGGTCTCTACCTTTCCATCCGAGCCTATCTTCCTTTTGTAGATCCATTTGCAGCCAATAGGTACTATACCTTGTGGTGGATCTACTAAAGTCCAGACTTGATTGGAATACATAGAATCCATTTCGGATTTCATGGCTTCTTGCCATCTTCTAGAATCGATGTCTAACATCGCCTCTTCATAGTTATTAGGATCATCTGGGTGTTCATTATCACCAAGGAACAATTCCTTATCCTCCTCATGAAGATAGCCATATCTTTGAGGTGGTGCAGATATCCTAGTGGATCTACGAACAGGTTGTGTATCTTCAGGTACTGTCTCAACAGGGACAGGGTTTGTCTCAACAGGGACAGGTGGTGAGTCAGGATATGTTTGTGGCTCGTCAGAAATTTCTGAAATCTCTTCAAGTTCTATCTTTCTACCTTTGCCTCATTCTTGAATAAACTCTTTTTCAAGAAAAGTAGAAAACTTACTAACAAACACTTTCTGTTCACTAGGTTGATAGAAGTAATATCCCAATGATTCTTTGGGATAACCCACAAACAAACATTTTTCTGATCTTGATTCAAGTTTATCCACATTATGTTTCTTAACATATGCTGGACAACCCCAAACCTTAAGATGATTAAGGCTTGGTTTCTTCCCATGCCATATCTCATATGGGGTTTTGGGGACAGACTTGGTAGGAACCCTATTTAATAAATATGCAGCAGTTTCAAGGGCATATCTCAAAAAGGAGATAGGTAAGTCAGTATAACTCATCATGGATCGAACCATATCTAATAAAGTTCGATTCCTTCTCTCAGATACACCATTTAACTGTGGTGTTCTAGGAGGAGTTAACTATGATAGAATGCCAGCCAGCTTGAGATGATCCAAGAACTCAGTAGTTAAGTATTCACCTCCTCGATCTGATCGAAGAGCTTTAATACTCTTGCCAGTTTGTTTTTCTACTTCATATCTGAATTCTTTGAACTTTTCAAAAGCTTCAGATTTGTACTTCATTAAGTACACATATCCTTTACGTGAATGATCATCAGTGAAGGTAATGAAATAAGAAAAACCTCCTCTAGCTACTTTGCTCATTGGTCCACATACATCACTATGTATTAAACCCAGTATATCTGCAGCCCTTTCACTGTGACCAGTAAAGGGTGACTTGGTCATTTTACCCATGAGACAAGATTCACAAGTTGGATAGGGTACGAATACTAATGAACCCAATTGTCCATCCTGAACCAACTTGTTAATCCTATCTTCACTAATATGACCTAGTCTCAAATGCCACATATATGTTGGAATTTCATCATCTCTTGGTCTCTTAAGATTTCTTACATTCTTATCATTTTGCTCTATGTAATTAACATTACCATTAATATTTAAGAAGTAAAGACCGTTTAAATAAATGCCAGTAGCTACTAAATCATTATTTAGAGAAATGGAACAAATGTTTTTCCCAAAAACAATACTATAACCAGTTCTACATAATGCAGAAATAGAAATAATGTTCCTTATTATCTTTGGCATAAATAAACAATCAGCTAATTCTAAAATATCTCCGGATGGTAATGTCAAGAAGCAAGTCCCCCATAGCTAATGCAGCAACTCTTGCTCCATTTCCCACTCGAAGGGTAACTTCTCCTTTACTCAGCCTTCTGCTTCTCTTTAGATCCTGCATAGAGTTACAAATGTGTGAACTTGCACCAGAATCTAAAACCCAAGTAGAGGCAGAACTAACTGATAAGTTAGTTTCAATAAATAGAGCATCAGCCATACCTTCTAAAGGTTGGTTCTTTGTGGAAATCATGTACTTATTACAGGTCCCTTTCTAATGCCTAGTTTTGCCACAATGGAAACACTTTCCATAAGAATTAGCCTTTTCAGAATTGCCTTTTGTGGATTGATACTTTTCAAATCGAATCTGCTCACCATACAACTCTTATAGATGAATGAGAATTGATTTAGCACTATCCATAGTGTCATGCTGCTTCTGAAGCTCATTGGTCATTGATGCTAGCATGTAGCATCTAACCTGCAGGTCATCCTCCCGCCACTTTCTAAAAGTGTCTCTTTCTTCCTCAGATGCACCATCAGGAAGAAATGCTGGCATAAGTTCATCAAGCACATAGGCAATCTTATCAGAATTGAGAACTATTCTCAAATTCTTCAGCCAATCCATAAAATTAGGTCCAGTCAGTCTGTTGCTATCAAGAATTCTGGTTAAGGGATTAAGGTGAGCCATTGGTGATCTACAAATAAAAATAGAAAATCAGTTGATTCAAATATATAACCATTACTACTGGGTCTTAAGTATAATGGTACCTCCCACTATTTCATCAAATCCCATACTCCCTCAGAATAGGATTTGGGAATTTATCTAATAAATTCCTAGTGGGGATTGGAGTCCCATTGTGAATTAATGGTACCTCACATAATAGTTTCTTGGTCCATTAATTCCTAATGAGTAGATGACTCTTCATCTAATGCTTCTCAAGCAAGTCCCAATCATCCTTTTGCCTTTAGTTTTAATAAATCTCACATAATAGTTTCTTGACTTATTCAAACTAATTAAGTCATACCCATCATTCCTTATAAGTATGGTTAAATTAATATAAACCTCACATAATAGTTTCTTGGTCTATATTAGTTTACCATCTCATAATATCTCATATTTAAATAGGTTAATTATAATCCAAATGTGTGAATAATCCCCTACATATCTGCAGCCATCATATCCAAACAAGGAGTTCTAATTAATCTACAATGATGGAAGGCTATGATAGAATATTCATAATATTCCTTCATAATAACTTAATATTAATCTTTGAGGGGATTTAAGGTCTCATCATATTAAATTAAACATGCATCACATATATATAACATGCATCACATACATATAACATGCATCACATACATAAATATGTTATTATTATTTTTAGTCTTATAAATGTAATAGTAGAAGCTCCCACTATCTCTTTTAAAAACATTTAACTTTTAAAGTCATGAGTAGCGAGGAGTCTCGTGTATTACATTTAATCCATAGACATGAAATAATAATTAACATAATGAGCCTTTAACATTCATCACATAAATAGGCTCTTGAATTGATTATGGACTTTATTTAAGGCTATAGGGAGGTAATATGGTGATCGCAAAATAAATGGAAAAGCCCTAAACATGCATCTATGAAGTCTTCCATAGGCTCCATAGTCCTCCATGCTCCTTTTGTGCCTCTCCATGCTCCAAGCCTCCATTCTTGATAATTACATTTAAATAAAAAGAATACATAGAGTGAAGAGGCATGTAAGCCCCGTTTAAATTTACAATTACCAAAGAGGCATGCAAGCCCCAATTAAATTACAACCCATTTAAATAAATAAATAACAGCCCCTAAATCACATCCATATGCGGCCAATCACATCCAATTAGTTTGGTCTTAAGTCCATAATCAACTCATTTTAACAATCACATTGATAAACAATCATATTGCAGGAATATAAGGCATAAGCAATGTATATATGGTAATTAATATTAATCAATAAACCTTTAAATATTCATCTCATGAATATTATATTGTTTTAATCACATTAAAACAGTGGCGTCATCATTTTAAATCTTATTTAAAATTCAAACAGCTTTGAAAAATCAAAATAGAAAACTATTATAGTCAAGAGACTAAAATAGAAACCTAATTTGATTAAATCATCAAAATTAATTTTTAATCATCCCTTACTGTTTTAAACTCTTTAAAACATGTTTTTATCAATAATAAAATCATGGGAATATCAAAATTAATATTTGACAAGATTGAAATAGGAAATAAGTTCTAAACTTTTGCCTAAAACAATTTCTGGGTTACCAAAACTTTGGGTTTTATGAACAGCCTTAGAGAGGCTTTCATGACCATTTTAGGATTTTAATAACAACCTTATTAAGTCCCTAAAACAGTGGTAACATGGGGCTAATTAATTCAAAACACTAAGTATTAAAAAGATTACAATTTTTCAACATATTGAAAAATTCCAGCACATGTGATAATAGGCTAGTCAATCCCAAAATTCTTAGTGTGACCATATATGAACGATTTTTCATGAAAGAACTATTCTAACATGATAAACAATCAATATATTAATGAATTGAAGCATGATGGCTCAAAGAAAATCATTCGAAAATGTTTTTCAATATTTATTTTGAAAACACAGTGTTGCTGGAAAATACTGGACAGCAACTTGTATCAACTTTAAAATTTTATTTGAGCCATCAAATCTTCTCCAAAATTCATGAACTTTTATATGCAAGATGCTTATACAATGTACTAAACATCTATAGTCATGGATCATCCAAAACGATCCCCTATTGTTTCAGATTTAACAAAACCTGAAAACCTATTTTCTGCAAAACCCATGTAGCCACCACTCCCTCACCATTGGGGATTTTCGGCCTCCTCTTTTATTTTGATTATTTTGTTTCTTAAACACATGTATTGTAATGCTAAATCAGTATTTAAACCATTATAATCAAACATGTAATCAACTCTTGATTAAAACAATAGAAAATAAAAAGAATAGAGATGAAGAAACCAAAACCATAGCAACCACTGCTTGGACGTAAAAGGTGTAATGTGCGCATGAGATTCCCAAGCGTAGGAGTCCTATGGTTGTCAAGCAATGAAACTAGGGAGTACCTAGGTCATTTCCACAGGGAGTGGAATAGGTTCTAGCGATTCTTAGGTTATGCTACCCAATGAATGCAAAAACAAGTGTAAACTTAGGGGTTTTGTTTGGTTGTTGAGATTTGTGCCAAATTAATGGCACTGGTTTGATTTGAAAACTTGTAAATGAAAGAAAGGGTGGGTTCTATGGGTTCATTCATTCCTAACCTAGGTTTAGTGGTTTCTCAAACAATACACATTCAATAATCCATGTGACTTATGGTTTTGAATGGAAGAATTTAACAATACAAGCTCAAGAGAATAAAACATATGATGGGATGCAACTTACTACTCATTTTGATATTTTCACATACACAAGGAGTTCATATGTGCTCATCACCAAATTACAACTTCTCACCGGTCATATTTTGGTCATGAATATGAATCCATATGGTTTCAAAAGAAAAGAGAGTAGAAAAAGCTACATTCCATTAACATTGAAGCATTTGAGTCAAAAAACCACATTTACCTAAGGCTTTGGAGAGGAACTTCACCATAGAACCCTCCTTGGGTGTTTAGCTAGCCATAAAGAAAGAGAAAAACACCACACACAACCATAAAATGCTGAAAAGAGTAAATGCTTTGTATTAAATGAACCAAAAGGAGTGTACCTTACAACCCTTGAGATTAAAATAGAGAATAACAACCTAAACTAGAGATTACAAGGTAAGAACAACAAGAAAAACCAACAAACTAAGCTACTCTAAGTAAGAAATGCAAGAAACCCTAGAAAAACTAAGAGAAAACCTTAATAACTAAGCTAACCCTAAAAAAACTAAGCTAAGAGGAGAGAATGTCCTTTAATCAGCCCAAAATACACATTAAATACCCCCCCAAAAGGGTATCAGACATGGGAAACAAAAGACAAGAGAACCCTTACATTTAGAGCAAATTACAAATGACCCAGAGATTTCCCCGAACAAGGGTACCGGTACCCCTCCCAGGAGGGACCGGTACCTTATTCTTCTGCATAATGGGTACCGGTACCCATTGGAGGGGTACCGGTACCTCCCTTGCTGAAAAGCCAAAAACTGCTTTATTTTGCAATCCAAGCTTCCTTGCTTCAGCTTCGCTTGTCCCGGATGATCATATGAACTTGAAAGACAGCTCCAAAGGTGCTCGGTTCTCCAATGCATTGGAAAAGAGCGTATGGCTTGCTTGGGAAAAGCCTTGACGGAGAATGCTCTACGGATGCATAACAAGGGGAATGAGAATGCACTTGCTAGCCTTGATCGCCGGATGAAAACCCTCGTGATTCATCAAACACCTTCAAAAGATGGATTTAGCGCCATGCAACCTGCAAGTGCTAAAAAACAATGAAAGAATCAAATGCACCAGAATCAAGTCAAACTAGGGTTAAAGAACAGGTAAAATGTACAAAAAGACGAGTAAAAATGGGAGAATTTATGTGCTAAACACACCCTCCAACCTGTATCTTGCTAGTCCCTAGTAAGATTTGAACCAAAAAGAACTAAGAAACTAAGAAAAGAGAAACAAATAATTGAACAAAAGAGCTCGCTTTCAACATGCAAACATGAGCATACTACTTAAACTTGAAATACAATGCAAGCGTTTGAACTACTTATGCCTGTCCCTTTTCCATGTGTGTGGTATTTTGCCAGTCGGAGTTTCACAAAACTAACATCAATTAACAAGAACTAAAGACAGAGATGGAAGAATGAGTGGAATGAAGTAACTCAAAAGCATACACCATGAAACAGAATAAAGCACTCATAACATAAACTAACCATTCATAGATGCATAATGTTCATAAAGGAACAACCAACACTTTAAAATCAAAAAGGACTTTTAAGCATGAAATGACTAGGTGTTGGCTTTACTTGGCTTGGGTCACTACCTGTGCCAACACCGCCCTATGCTACCCTAAAACCGAAATAAAAATAGACTAGAACAGTAAAAACCACAAACTGAAAACACAAACAACCTAACTACTAAAAAGTAACCCAACTACTCCTCTTCTGACCCTTCCTCGTCACTGAAATCATCCTCATCCACACAGTCGTCCAGCTCATCGGAATCCCCTTCCAAGTTAGGAAGTGGTGGTTCAACAGCAGATGGGTCACCTCTAAGCACGTGAACCTCTCTCTCCAACCTAGCCAATCTGTGGTCAATCTGCTTCTGCTTCCCCATAATGCATTTGAACCAACCCTTGATTCTGCGCTCCATTCTCTTAAGCGGAGATGTACTTGCAGGCTTAGGTGCTGACGATGAGGATGGCCCTTCAGAAGCTAACTGGGATTGTGCTGGCCTGGGCTTCACTGAAGCTGCAATACTCCTTGCTTCGGTTACATTATTGATGGGACCAAAGTGAGGAGGTGTCATTTTGTTCTTCGGAGGCAACTTGATTCCTTCAGCTTTTACTATTTGAGTGACAAAGCAAGGAAGAGGCATGTAGGTCGTCTTGCTTGCAAAATTTACAAAGTCCTTCATTACTCCCCAAATCACCGCTGCGAAGTCAATTCGCTGCCCATTCATCACTTCGAAAAGGAATTTGATTTCATCGACTCTTGGTGCTTTTTCTTTTCCTTTTGGTACAATGCTACAATGGATGATTTTGTTCATTAAGGCATACTCGGGCTTTAGCTTCCCAGGGGTGAATTCACTTCGATTGAATGATACCATAGGTACAGGGTTTGAGCACATAGCTTGAGTGAAAGACGCCCCATTGAAGACTGTCATCGGGCGAAATGGGTAAGGGACACCATCTGCATGGGAAGGTCGAGGATATCCCAAGGCTGTAGCAATGGTAGCAGTGTTCACTAGAAAGGACTTGCCGCATACTGTTGTCTTCAGGTGATACACAATCTCTTCATGTTCTCTCAAGTTAGAGTAGAACTCTCTCACCACAGATGGGTGATAGCCTTCGATAGGCCTACACAGGAAACCCAAATTTTGATCTTTGATAGCACCTCGAATGGGATGAGTGTGGATAAAAGTTGATGCTTCAACACTCCTTTCACAGATGAACCCTCTTTTAGCAAGTGACTGAACCCATGCATCTTCCTCCCCTTGCTGCCTATCCTCTTCAAACATGGCCTCTATCTCCTCATCCTCACTTTCCTCACTTTCACTATCATGCCTTTTTCCCCTTCCCTTTTTCACGGGTTGGGAAGTGCTTGCCTTTCTCTTTTTGACCGCTTGCTCCACAGAAGAGCCTGAGGCTTTCCCTCCCTTAGGCATCTTGGTTCTAGCCATGAATGTCACGACTAGACCAATTATACAAAGTAGCACTAGCATGGCTACCAAACAATCCCATACGCCCATCTCGACGAATAACATACATCCTCTCTTAGCATCACACAGTAGTTTTCTCCCCATCAATTCCATTTTCAACCACAAGCTACCACAAAAGAAGTATGAACTCTAATAAAACACCACACCTCACCCTAACAATATTTGCCAAATGGAGAAACAAAAACCCTAACTCACTTGCAAAACTTCAAAAACTGAGGAACTTACCCACAATGCAAGAGATGCTCCAAATCACACAATGGAAGCCCACCACAGCCACTCTAGTGCAAAACCGTCTTCAATTGATGGAAAGAGTGTGAAAATGGGTGGACTTTCAGGTTTAGGGTTAGGGTTTTGAGATATGAGATGGGAATGGGGTGATATGTGGTGAAAAAGTAAAAAAAACTAGGATTTTGATGGTGGATTTGGTGAGGAGTGGTAGAATCTCTCCAAAGTGATGGAGAATGCTTGGGAGGGGTAGAAAATGAGAGGAAAGTTGAGGGAAGGGGTGAAATAAGGCTGAAATGGGGTAAAAACTCGGGCTAGGGCTTAAAAAGAACCAAATTTTCGAAATCTGCAGAGGGGGTACCGGTCCCACTTAAAGGGGTACCGGTACCTTTTTGTTCTGGTTGAGGGGTACCGGTACCCATTGGGGGGGTACCGGTACCTATTTCTGTAATTTTGTCATTTTGCACCATTTTGGACTTTTCACCCCTCGCGACCTAAAATACCTCCCTCGACTGAATTTTTAACCACCACCTCCTTAAAACACTGAGGAAATAGCACCATGGCTTGCTAACACTGCTCCATCTTCACAGATTTACCCTAGGGTTCCTAAGCTTGAACAAATTGGCACTCTTGGCTCAAATTAGGGTTCAAATGGAAACTTACAAGGAATTGAGGTTCAAAAGAGCAATGATGGCCTATAATCATCTTTCAAAGTTGTAAAGTTGTTCCAAAATGAATAAGATGCATACAAATGATAGTTCATGCGAAAATGCAATTGTTGAAGCTTAAATCAAGCGAAAGTGTGCTTGAAAACAGAAATCATGACTTGCGAAGCTTATAATACCAAATGCATTCAATATGAACATAACTTGATGCGAGTCACGATGTGGAATCATGAATAAATGAATGGGATGACAAAAGGTTCAAGTGATATGCTGTAAGTGTAGTTCCACTCCAATGGCGTGCATGTGCAATGGAAGAGTTCACATACATAATGCAAGTTCAAAAGGAAGCATAGCATATAAGTCTCAAGTTTTATTCTCATGTAAGCTCAAAAATCGAAAAATTTTGCATCAAAAGTATTTGCTAAGATTCTTGCTAAGCATGCTACTCTATACCAAAAAGAAACTACCTATTGTGTGAGAATGAGTAAGAAAAATGAACACAAGTGAACCTCCCCCCCTACTTAAGAGTGAGCATTGCCCTCAATGCATGAAAAGATAGGCATTTAAAGACAAAAATGGGAGGAGGGTACAAAAGCACCTGTAAATCATTTACACTTCAGTAAATCTGCACAAAGGTTAGAGTATCCACAATTTCCAAAAGAACGCAAATAAACAAAGGTAAAAAGAAGCTATATACAAATAATCACACAAGAAGTTACTCTGATGGGGCCTCGCAATAGACTGGGTCTACAAGTTCCTCTACCACAGTCTCATGCGAAAAGTTCTCCAAAAATGGCTTGAGGCGCTGTCCATTCACTTTGAAAATGTTGCCATTATTGGGATTCTCAATCTCCACAGCCCCATGAGGGAACACGGTTTTGACAATGAATGGTCCCACCCATCGGGACCTCAACTTGCCAGGAAAAAGGTGCAGCCTAGAGTTGTACAGCAGGACTTTTTGATTTGGCTCGAAAGACTTACGAGCTATGTTCTTGTCATGAAAAGCTTTCATCTTGTCCTTGTAAACCCTAGCACTTTCATAGGCATCTTGCCTAATCTCTTCAAGCTCACTTAGCTGGAGCTTCCTCTGCTGACCTGCGGCATCAAGATTAAAATTCAAGTGTTTAATAGCCCAGTATGCCCTATGTTCCATCTCCACTGGCAGGTGGCACGCCTTTCCATACACTATGCGATAGGGAGACATGCCTAACACAGTTTTATAGGCCGTGCGATACGTCCATAAGGCATCAGTCAATCTAAGTGACCAATCTTTCCTATTGGGGTTCACAGTTTTCTCTAGGATGTGCTTGATCTCCTTATTGGCCAATTCAGCTTGGCCATTTGTCTGTGGGTGGTAGGCGGTTGACACTTTATGGGTTACCCCATATTTTTTCATTAAAGTCTCAAAGGGGCGATTGCAAAAATGCAACCCACCGTCACTAATAATCGCCATAGGCACCCCAAATCTAGACATGACATTTTCTTTCAAGAATTTCAACACTATTTTATGGTCATTGGTCTTAGATGGGATTGCCTCAACCCACTTGGACACATAGTCCACTGCCAGTAAGATGTACAGGTTACCAAAGGAGGATGGGAAAGGTCCCATAAAGTCGATGCCCCAACAATCGAAAACTTCAATAACTAAGATGGGTGTAAGGGGCATCATGTGTCTCCTAGTCACTCCCCCTAACTGTTGGCAACGCTCACAGGTCTTGCAAAGTTCGAATTAATCTTTGAACAAGGAAGGCCAATAAAAACCACATTGCAAAATTTTGGCGGCTGTCTTCCTAGCAGAGAAATGACCCCTACATGCCTCACTATGACAAAATGACATAATGCTCGATATTTCAATATCCGGCACACATCTTCTCAAAATTTGGTCAGGGCAATATTTAAAGAGGTAAGGGTTATCATAGAAGTATTTCTGCACGTCTCTCAAGAATTTCTTCCTATCCTGGGTACTCCAATGGGTAGGAACTTGTTCAGTAACGAGATAATTCACAATGTCCGCGAACCAAGGGCAATTAGAAAGAGCAAACAGTTGCTCATCAGGGAAAGTCTCTACAATGGGGAGGGTGTTAGCAGAATCATCAAAGGAGATCTTTGACAAGTGGTCGGCTACAACATTCTCAACTCCCTTTTTATCCTTAATTGTTAAATTGAATTCTTGGAGGAGTAGAATCCACCTAATAAGTCTCTGCTTGGCATCTTGCTTTGTCAAAGGGTATTTAAGTGCCGCATGGTCAGTAAAGACTAAAATAGGTGAACCTAAGATGTACGACCGGAACTTGTCTAAGGCAAAAACCACCGCTAGCAACTCTTTCTCAGTAGTTGTGTAGTTTCTTTGGGCATCATTCATTGTTCTACTAGCGTAGTAAATGACATGTGGTTTTTTATCCACCCTTTGACCTAACACCACTCCTATGGCGAAGTCACTGGCATCACACATAATTTCAAAAGGCAAATTCCAGTTGGGTGTTTGCATGATAGGAGGTGAAGTTAGCATTTCTTTCAGTTTACAAAAAGCAACCTCACAATCATGCCCCCACTCAAAAGGAACGTCCTTTCCCAAGAGATTACACAAGGGTCGCGCAATCCCGCTAAATCCCTTAATGAACCTCCTATAAAAGCCAGCGTGCCCTAGGAATGATCTCACATCTTTTATAGTCTTAGGAGAGGGAAGCTTAGCAATTAATTCGATCTTAGCCTTATCAACCTCTATTCCCCTAGACGACACGATATGTCCTAGGACTATTCCCTGTGTCACCATGAAATGACACTTTTCCCAATTCAGCACAAGGTTCTTCTCCTCACATCTTTCTAGAACCTTAGACAGGTTCTCTAAACAACCATCAAAAGAATCCCCAAAAACTGAGAAGTCATCCATGAAAACTTCAACAATCTTCTCCACCATATCACTGAATAGACCCGTCATGCATCTCTGGAAGGTACCAGGAGCATTACACAAACCAAAAGGCATGTTCCTAAAGGCAAATGTCCCAAAGGGACATGTGAAAGTAGTCTTTTCTTGGTCCTCTAAAGAAACTTCTATTTGGTTGTAGCCCGAGTACCCATCTAGAAAACAATAGAAAGCATGCCCCGCAACTCTCTCTAGGATTTGGTCAATGAAGGGTAAGGGGAAGTGGTCTTTCCTAGTGGATGAATTTAACTTTCTGTAATCAATGCACACTCGCCACCCCGTGGTGGCTCGTGTGGGAATTAATTCACCCTCTTCATTCTCTACCACAGTAATACCCGATTTCTTGGGCACCACTTGTATAGGACTCACCCACTTGCTATCCGCTATAGGATAGATTATCCCCACATCCAACAACTTCAGAACCTCCTTTCGCACTACCTCCTTCATTATGGGGTTCAATCTCCTTTGAGGTTGGCGTGAAGGTTTGACATCATCCTCAAGATAAATCCTATAAGTGCAAAGAGAGGGACTAATTCCCTTGAGGTCGGCAATGGACCAACCTAAAACACTTTTGTGATCTCTAAGCACTTCCAACAATTTAAGCTCTTAGTCAATCTCCAAGTGAGAAGAAATGACCACGGGATAAGTCTCATTGTCACCTAGGTACACATATTTCAAATCAGAGGGCAAGGGTTTCAACTCTAATTTCGGTGGTTGGATGCTTGATGGAACAAGACTCTTTTCAATTGGTGGCAATGCTTCGAAACGAGGGATGTTAGATATGTGCCCTAAAACCAATTGTTAAGTTGTGTTTAGGGTTTTATATTTCATTATATTATATTGTATGGAACTTTATTCATTTATGATATGGCTATTTTATCATGTAAACTTGTGTTTAATTACTGTTCATGATAAAGTCCTTGGATAGTATGATAGAGAGTTATATCTCAAGTGTTGAGATAGAGAGACTTATAACTTTCAAGTACATCTATCCTAAACTAGTTCCTGATCATAGGTTTATATATTTGGACGATTATAAACTGTTAAGATTAGCTCAGGTTTTACTAGCTCCATGGGAGGATGGTGAGTCTCGAACCATCTGTGTAGAGACACTATAGTAAACCTGTGGGTGCTTGTTAGAGAACAAGTACACTGAACGTGACCAAAATGAGTACAGCTTATGGAATTCTATTTGTATGTCAAAGGCTGCTCATGTGTATAGTCACAATTGTAATCCTTAGACTTGAGACACCACTTGTTATCTTATATATAAATTGCTAGAGTTTGATAGTATCTCGTACACCCTTAATCATAAGGATGTAATCGGTGCTCATTGGCTCTAGTGAGTTATGTATGAAGATAGGTGAGTGTGCAATAGAGGATCACCACCCTTAATAAGAAAGGGCGAATGTCTTAGTTAGTTCACAGTTACTATCTCAATGAAGTCTTTGGCCAAAGCAGAAGGTTACCAAGAAAAGTGTTTCAAGGGTATACCTAATTGAGATTATAATCTGGTGAATTAGTAACACATGATTAAGTTAGGGTTTGACATGAATCCATGCCCAACTAACTTAATCAAGACATTGTTTGGTGAGGGATTATTTATAGCACGAAGGGTTCATTTACACGTTCGTATATTCACCCACACCTAGGGTACGTCATGACATATTGCTAGATGTCACTCATGACTAGTGAAGGCCTAATGATAAGAGTTATCATTGAGGGCAAAATTGGAATTGTTCCAATCGAACCTAAAAATAGAAAGTTTCTATTTTGGGTGACATTGAGATGTCCCCTGCCACTACTAGGTTGGGATGAACCCAATGGGTCACACACATAAGGACATAAGTGAGGTTGTTTAAATTGTGAGAGGGTTACACTCTTATTAATATATGTTTGGCTTTAATTAATTAAAGGTTAATTAATTAAGAGTCAAAGGGATATCTAATTCAAGAGTGTTAGTAACCTAAACGGGGTTAATGGTCATGCTAGCACTAGTAACCAAACACCCTAATTAGAGGAGAAGTCTATTTAAAGTGAGGGAACCCTAATAGTCATTATGTTTAACTCATCAAAGGGTTCTCTCTCTCTAAGCCGCCACTCTCTCTCTCTCCCTCTCCAAGCTTGCTTTTTCAAGCGTTGAAAAATCAAGAAGGTTTAATTGACTCTTGTGTTCGTGTGGACTTTCATTGGAGGCCGCCATACTTTTGGGGCTCGAGGTTTGAGCGAGGACGATCATCGAAGTGAAGGGAGCTTTTGCAAAGGAACACATAAAGTAAGCTTTTAATTCTTGTTCAATTAATTGTTTTGATTCGATTTATCGATTGAGTAGATTCTTGGATGAATACAATGGGGAAAATTTTTAAATCCTTTATTCCGCTGCGTTCCTCAATCGTATTCTTTCACATTGGAGATTCACAATTGATTTTGAATCAATTGGCTGGTAAATTCAAGTGTAATAGTTGGGTCTTGCTACCATATTTTTCTATTGCATCTCAATTACTTGATTCATTTGACGATGTGGTTTTAATGCACAAGCTAAGAGAAGAAAATGTAGATGCAAATGAGCTAGCACAGTTGGCCTCAGGCCTCAAACTTTCTGGAGGTCAAAACAAAAGAAATGTGGCGGTAGAAAAGAAAGTCTTGCCTTCTATCAAAACTAGAGAGGTAAATTTTGAAGTACATGATATTGAAGAAAGCCAACAAGATTGGAGGGAGCCAATAATAAGGAGGCTAACCAACCCAAGTATGCCTTGTGATAAGAAGATTAAAATGCTTGTAACTCATTTTGTGATGTATGCAAGAGAGGTTTTCAGAAAGACAGAAGAAGGCCATTTGTTAAAGTGTGTTGACTATTCTGAGGCTTTATTGCTCATGGGCGAGATTTATGAAGGTATTTGTAAAGCACACCAAGCTGGGATCAAAATGAGGTGGCTAGTTTGGAGGTATGGATATTATTGGCCTACAGTTTTCGAAGACTGCATAAGATTTGCTAAGGGTTGTGAGTCTTGCCAAAAACATGGCCAAATCCAACATGTTCCAGCTACTGATTTAAATTACATTATAAAACCATGGCCTTTTAGAGGTTGGGCTACTGATGTTATTGGTAAAATATATCCTCCTTCTTCTAATTTACATTGTTTTATTATAGTAGCCACCGATTATTTTTCAAAATGGGTCGAGGCAAAACCTATGAAGGTAGTGGACAAAAATGCTGTGATAAGGTTCATTAAAGAGCATATTATTCATAGGTTTGGTTTGCCTAAGACCATTAATACTGATCAGGCCAAGGCCTTTGTAGGTGAATATGTAATTAAATTTACCAACTCTACTCCATATTATGCATAGGCCGATGGGCAAGTTGAGGCCGTGAATAAGACCATAAAACAAATCTTGAGTAAGATGTTGGATGATAATCCAAGGCAGTGGAACTTACAATTATCTGAAGTTTTGTGGGCTTATAGGACTTCTTATAAAGAAAGCATAAAAACCACACCTTATGCCCTGACTTTTGGTCATGATGCAGTATTGCCAATGGTGGTCACAATACCTTCTTTAAGGATAGTGTAGACATCTATTTCTGACCATGAGTAGGGTCATTGATGGTTGCCTGTGAGTTGAGGTGAAACAGGGTGTTAAAACCCTAAGTTGCCAATTTTACCCTTGGGAGTAGTTAGATAGAGGTCATTATCGTATGTAGGTTTTTAGGTTAGATTGAGTCAGTTCTTTTTGCATTAGGTTTTTAGGGAGTCCATAAGTGTCCCTGTCAAGTTTCATGGCATTCTGAGTCAAGCTTTATAGGTGATTAGGGCTTTTGCGACTTAAAGGGCAGTGTCGTCCTTCGAATCACAAAAGCACTTAAAAACCTTCGAGTTGGTTTCGGATTTTCCCAAGACTTTGGCATAGATAGTTAGGGTGTCTTTGGTAGCTAAGTTGATCAGTGGCAAGATTTGTTGAGCCTTCTGGCTCATGTTTGGCAGATAAGGCCCAAAAGGTCCTTTCAAGGTCAAATTAGGGTTTCAACCGGGAATGATCGGGATTCCATTGTTTTATCAAAATCAAAGCTTTATGAAACTCAAAATCCTTTCCAAAATGTTTCCAAAACATGTTTCGAGAAGTAGAAATGGTTTTTACAACCAATCGGTTAGTGGATTTCAAAACCCTAAAAGGGCCCGATAGGCCCAAAACAGCTAATCGGCTTGGTTTCTCTCAACCTCCAGACTTTGGTTAAGGTTCTTCATCCTCAAGCTCTTTTAGAAACATGGAGAAATGAATCACGATCGTTTTGGCGCTTGAATCGTCGAATTTGGACTTAAAACGGGCATAAAAAGCCGAAAACAGCCGAGACGGGTCGAGAGAGGCCCAAAATGGGTCAAAATTGGGCTGAAGCTTCGACGACCATCCCTCCATGCACGGTTGGCCATCCAGGCTGGACGGTTGGCCATCCTAGGAGGGACGGTCATCCGAGCCCAATGCCCAGATTCGCCCAATTTTGATTTTTTGAGTGTTTCAAGGTTTTGGGACTCTTCTAATGGCTATCTAGCTCAGCTAGGGGGGTTTGGTTCGACCTTGGAGACCTTGAAAGACACATTTAGGGCCCTTGGATCATTCCTTAGGGTTTTAATGTGGACCATTGATCAATTTGAAGCCTTTCCTATATATACATCACTTAGGAATAGGTTTAGAGGATGAATTCTGACATTGGAGACTTAAGAGCACTTGTAGTAGCCCTCTAAGCTCTAGCTACGAATTTGGAGGCTACCAAAGGTGAAGAAGAAGGCTAGGAGCAAGGAAGAAGAAGGTTAAAGGTTGGTTTGAACACACCATTGTGCCTAGGATTTAATTTTGCATTACATAGTTTAGATATAGGATGTTTTGAGTACTTTAGAGTTATTGTAGAATGTATGCTTCTATTCTTTTATTTTTTATGCATGATATAGGTTGATAAAATAGGCTTTAATCATGTATACTAAGTTAAGATTGAATGTTTTAATGTTCATATAGTGTTTGATTTGTTTAGAGTCATTTTTCTTTGTTGTTTTGCATGTTTAAGAAGTTTAGGCTAAGTCTAGAGTTGAGTTTGAGTCTTTGATATATTATGAGTATGATAATCATTGTTTGATTGTTAGGAGCATGTTTAGGATTCATTTCATGCCTAGAATGCATACTAGGAATTAGTTTTGTTCATATGATTTTATGTTTTCACATAAGAATGTATGTTTAGATGAAAGTTTGAATATTCTTTTATATGAGTTTATGAGTTACATGCATTCATATTTTGGTTTATTCTACTTCTTTTTTCTTCATTATTATTTGGAATATGGAATGATATAACTTGCGTTCGAGGGAGCATGCGAAGGTAAGATTCTTCCCTTGTGTTAAATTGAGTAGTTTTAAGTATGATATTTGGTTGTTTTGTATAGTTTTGCATATAGGGTTTTAGTACATGTTAGCACTTTTATTTAGTATTTTTGATGGATTAATAATGGTTATAAGGTCATTTAAAGTGAATATTCAAATCTGTCCAGATTTGAATATCCAGTTTAATGTGATTTAATCATCATTTTTAAGTCATATTTTACATGTTAGTTTAGTTCATCATGGTATTTTCTAGGTAATTGTCACAATTTTTATTTGCTATTTTCATGGGTTTGAAATTACTTCTAAAGCCATATTCAAATCTGTCCATGGATTGAAAGTGACTTTAAAGTAAGTTAAAAAACATTTTTAGGGCCAAATCCAACCTAGAAATATGCCTAGGTTCACATAGTTTGATTAGATTGCATTTATGGGCATTTTCCATGCATTGTTTGTTGCATTTTTATTTATTTTATTTAAATTCCAACAAGCATGCATTTAGTATTTTAGGTGTTTAGACTAACCTAGGATTCCCCTTTGTTGTAAGAATTATATTACATTTAGGATTCTAGTAAGTTTAGGATCCTATCTTTGAGAGAATTTCCAAAATTAATGTTTTATCAAAATTAATCCACAATTAATTGAATCCCAATGAAATTGGAATTTTGGATTTGATTTGGAATGAAATTCCACTCTTTGAAAGGATTTGATTCGGGATAGAATTCCCACTCTTAAAAAAATTATGATTGGATAAGAATTGTATTTTAAAAAGAATTCTAAGTTCATTGGGAATCTATTAATTGGTGAGCTATTTTCTAAAAGGAATTTCAAACTGATAAAAACTCTCGTAGATAGAGTCTTGGATAAGATAGTGAAAGGTTCTGTGAAGAAAAACCATGGATTCGCAGCGGAAGACGAAAAACAAACTTTTTTCTTTTATAAAATCAATCCATGTTCACAAACCTTCAAGAATCTTTTCAAGCATG
>JAESVK010070469.1:0-15477 GCA_017140935.1 Hamamelis virginiana
GTGTGCGCGCGCGCGCATGTAAATGTATATGGGTATGTGTATGTTGGAGTTGTTTGAGTCTTATGAATGATGGGGTTTTTGTTTGGTTGCTGCGAAAACAGAGGAAAATAAAAAAATTGTCACTGCTTTCTTTCTTTACGTTATAACCCCTTCAATTTAAAAACGTACATTTACATATACATATATACCGAAATAAATATGCACACACACATGCATTTATGTATATATTTACGTTTTGGTGTCATTTATGTTAGCGTTTTTGTATGGTTACATAGTTTTCTTTCTGTTCTCTCTGTTTTTGTTTTTTTTTACATTTCTGATTGACTGCTGGCTAAACAGGGGAAACGAAAGAAAATAATACTTCGAAACTTGTGTTTTATGTTCTTTTTTCATTCCAAATAAAGATGAATGACTCAGTGTGGTGGAAATTTTTGTTTTCTCAGGTGTCTCTAAGATTCAAAATTATATACATACATACATACATACATACATATGTATGTATGTATGTATGTATGTATGTATTTATTTATTTATATATTTATTTATATGGATTGTTGACATACATTTTCTCAGAAGCCAGATGGACCTTTAGTTTATTTTGTGTATATATATTATAAAAATGTTTGGAAAGCTTTGTTTCCTTTTGATTCACTGATTCAAGAACTGTTTTGGGTTTTGATAAAGATTGATGTTATAATTTTGTGGAAATAAAAGCATTTGAATTTCAAAAATGTTTGGGTTGTTTGATTGATTACTTACTTCTAGATATAATTGTATGAATGCAATGGATGATAGGGCTTTGAAATGATGACATGGTCTTATGATATCTTTGCATTTTGTTCGTTTACATTCTGTTTGGTTCCTGTGAAAACTGAGGAAGTGAAAGGAAGGAATGAATTTTGAAACTTGGATGTTTTGTTTTTCGGAAAAATGGTAAACTGAACTCAAGTATACAAGACGGTTGTTGTTGTTGTTGTTGTTGCAGGTCCCAAGGAGCGAAGGAGGTATAAACATTGGGTATTGGGATTGTTTGAAATTTTGAATGTGATGATTGTCAGGATTTTTATATGATCAGAGTTTGCAGTTCTTGTTTTCTTTAGATTCTCATGGCTGCTGAGAAAAGAAAATAAAAGAAAAAGGTGCTCTTGAAAGTTGAAACTCATTTTTATTGCTGTTTTAGTTTCTAGAAAAATGAGAAGCTAAACTCAAAGAATGATTGTTGCTTTTTTAGATCCCAAGCAGCAAAAATTCTAGGATTCACAGTTCATTTTTTAGCTCTACATTTTCTCGGCAGCTAAATGGATATTTGTTTACTTATTTGGTTAAAGAGTTTTGGTTTTCTATGCACGGTTTGATCAAGAATTCTCTTGGGTTTTGATGCAGTAGTTGAGTAGTTGTGCAACTGTAATCATTTTTATGTTCTTTTTTTCTTGTCTTATTTATTTATTTTTAAAAAAATTTACATCCCGTTTGGTAGAGGAAAAGATAAATTTCGGATGTAACTTTTTATGTGGGTTTGTTTTCTACAAAAATAGAAAGCCAACTAAACCAAGCCGAATAATTGAATTAGGGGTCGCTGAGTATTCTGAGCCCCCAAATAAAGAGAAAGCTAAGTTTTGATGTTTATTATTTTCTTTTCATACTTTCTGTGCAACTAAACGGAGTTCTAGCCTCTTATTATTATTATTATTACTATTATTTGGGTTAAGGAGCTATGATCTCTTTCTCTCTCTCTCACGCACATGCACAAATATGATAAATAAATATATATATATATATATATATATATATATATATATATATGCTATGAATGATGTTGGGATTTAATGGTATTTTTGTTTTTATTTTCTTACACTCTATTTGGTTTCTGAGTTTAGAGGAAAAGAAAAGAAAATTTATGGACAGCTCAAGCTGCAGACTATTTATGTTGATACCTGTATAGGATGTCTGTCAATAACTATACAAGTTATTCTATGGTTAAAGCATCTTCATTTGTCATTATGATTTTTTTATTTATTTTTTTGCTTGTGTTTTATACTTCTCATGACATAGAAATACTTTATGGACTGCTGTCTGTTAGACAACATTCACTATGTAATCTTCTTCTTCTTCTTATGCTAAGTGATAGCAGAACATAATATTTTATTTCTTTAGCAGATTTTGGTTATCTTCTGTGGAACTGATGAAATCAGAAAAGGAGTTATCAAGGGCATATTTGACCAGATCGTGAACAAAGAGAGTTTACACCGGGTGATGTTAATCTTGCAAAGCAAAATGAACTCCTTTGCTCGGAAAGAAGCGGATAAATTTCCGATTAAAGTTGAGATTTTCCAAGTAAGTTACCTTATAGTTATTCAAACACTATTCAAAGTTTTTGCACTTTAATTTCGTCCAAGTGTTTGAGGAATATGTGGATTTGACTAGGTATTTTCCTGCTTTACTTGAGTGACTGTCAGTAATGAATAATGGGCAAAGGCCCATTATTTTGGATTTTGCTTAAAAAAAATGTATTGCTGCTACGGTTATGCATGCACTAGAAAGAAATGTTATTTTCCATAACCATGCATCTATAATCATTTCTTGAGTGGGTCTCTTACTAGGTGTAATCTGACATTAAGTTTTTCACCATTCTAGATTATGAATTGGACATGCATAATAAACTCCTATGAAGAAAGTTGTAATTGATTAACATGGTTGAATAAACTGATATATCTATCAAGATTTGTGCATATCACATACTTAATAAATTATAAATGATGCATTCAACATCTCACTGGTACCTTTTTTAATATTAAGTGTATGAAAGATGGTAACATTTACAGTTTCTTGACCTGTAATGTTAATACAGTTGCTTTACTTTGAAATTGAGATTTGTGTTTATCAATCTTTTGTTTATTTGAGAACTTTATTGCCTAATATCTTTGTAGCTTTTAACTAGAGAGTTACCAATTTTAAATTTCTAATGTCACTTCATGGCATATTTTGCCTTCAGATCACTGACTTGTTGGTTAACATTACAAAGCATATTTTGATGCCAAAGCATCAAATACTGACTGCTGTGGAAAAGGAAATTCTACTGAAGAAGTACAAGTTGGAAGACAACCAGGTAATTGTTATTATTTTTTCAAAATCCTTAAAAAAATGGTTACCATATAGCAGAGAGGTTTATTTGTTATTATGGACGAATATTCACATTCTTTTGGTGGATAGTGCAATCATTTTATCAATTTTCTTTGTATGTGCGATTTGGACTTGGATACAGAAGTTGGTTAAGCTATGTCCACAAATATGGTATGGTAATTTATTCAAATTAATTGGGACATGCTTGGATGTCCCATTAAAAATATAGTCTAATTCTGTCTTGCATAGCATTGAAATTAATAATCTATCGTCTCAAATCAGACCATTAAGAAAAATGGGAGCCATCACCATAACTGTTAGTAAGGGATCAATTTTAAGCTTTCTCATATTGCCACTGTTGTAAAATCTTTTACATTTTGCATGCTGGCTGACTTTCTGTAATGGGCTCATTTACAAATTACAACGATGATTTGTTACATTCAAATGCTATATGAACATAGGGCTGTCGGAACATATTGTGATCCAAATTTGACTTGATTAAGACACTCAATTTTGTGACCAATTCAGATTTGTAGACTTGAATTGTGAGACTTGATTATAATTGAATCAAAGTCAAAATTTATGTAGATTTGATCTGATTAAGATTTTACTTGCTCCAATGGTTGAGATGTTCAGTTGATTCCCTCCCGGCCTGGACCCCTACAAATAATCAGAAATGGGAGAGGAGGAAAGAGGCCCTGGTGAGCCATCATAATTATTAATAAGACCTCTTTGAACTTATGATATACAAAAGATATATTCTTAAAACTAAGACATTTTAACTTTTAACATATTAAAAATATAATATCCTTATTTGGATTTTAGCTGGATCATAATTTTCAAATTTGGAATCAGATTCAAACTTGGTTGCAATAACTTAAAATCTGGTGGAATCAGATTCAAACTTTGCATCCTTTCTGTCCATAAAATGGAGTTTCCACAATCAGAAAAACTCCCCGTAATTGTTGACATGTTTGCAACAAATAATTGAATCTTCTCTTTGAACCTACCAGCTGACAATACTGTTTGAGTTCTCTTTCAAAAGCCATTCCAAGGTAGATTTACCATGCTGAATGCTAGGGTTTCTGGATGTAATACAACAAGTGAGCTAGGAGAAACTTTACACGTAAGGCTAAAGGGAGGGCAAAGGTCTAGGCTGGGTATTGAAGTTGTTGGAAATCTAGAAGAATGATTTTTAACTCAAACTAGCAATGAACAGTTATGGAAAGAGCCTCAAAGAGGTAATGGTCTGAGCCTACGTTGGAGTAAAGGATTTGTAATCAACATATCTTAGCTCAACAAAGACTTAAAGGCCAAGTAATTTGGATTTAAGGTTTTCTTGAGTTGAGTTATGGAAGGAGGTAATGGACTGAGACAAATTGCTTGAGATTTAGGGTCTTTGCAGTCCGTTTGGACTTTAGATTTCCAGTCCAGGTGATTTGAATCACACCATTTAATATATGAAAAGTATTGTAACACATGAAGGCTGAAAAGATTTCGTCATGCTGTTCAAATGGTTGAATTATGTGGTAGGTCGCTAGAATAGTTCCCTATCCATGATTCTGCTATTACTATTTTACTTAAATAATTTTACTTGAATATAAGATGGAATTGGGGCATTTATGAACGGTGTCATATGATAGCCTTTTTTCTAGTTCTAATTGGAAATAGAACTAGAAATGAATTATTAACCATTGCCTTAAAAGGTCTTCACCAAATGAAGAGACATTTTCATAATCTTCTGTGCTAGATTCCAAAAATTATATCCTGAGGAGTCTTACTATCAACTAAATTTCCTCAATTGTTTCCAAGAATGTAATTTGTGTCCTCAATTTTATTTGCTATTATACCATTGTAACATTTTGAATCTATACTTATTATAGCTATGGAAAAACAAAGTAAAATGATTTCAGTTATGTGGGACTTATTTATTACATTTAATCTTCCCCAGCGCGATGTAGGACCACATCTTTACAGGATGAAGCTTCTTCTAGCTACATTTCTTTTTTTTTTTTTTTATAGGAGTTTATAGAAACCTCTTTAAGTACCAAGAAACAAAGCCAACAGTTTGTTTATAATCAAAATTACTACATTGAATTAATGAAATAGGACCTATGGGATCCACAATTAAACTCCCTTGAACTGGTCCACTCAAGAAGACTGTGAGTTTACCCGAAGAATTGCTTGCTTTGAGTGAATGTACTCCCCACTGTTGAATGAAGGTAGTACCCTAAGGGCACCCTGCTCACTAAGCACGTGATGTTTTGCCCCGTATCCCTCCATCAAGTTCTCCCTACCTTGATGGAGCTGCTAACCTTGAGATGGATGCCCACAATAATATGGATACCCTCAAAAGATGGAAACAATGCTCCCCTCAAGGATGCCTACTAAAAAGATGGAAGCTGAGGTGGCGAGTGATGGGCATGGCCCTATCCTTCCAAAGAATGAATGCCCTAGCTCTTTTCGTCTGCGCAGGTCATTAGTAGGACTAGGGAAGTTCTTTTAGAATTTGGTGACAGTCGCGCAATAAGGTCAAGACTTCACACTCCAAAGGAGAGATGATGGCCCGCGACCTTGCTCACATGGGATGACTTGAAGGATGTGGTTTGGAGGAAAGGAATGAAGTCTAGGATGCTCTCTCCATCCGAGGCTAGAAATATTCACTGCCTTAACCTCCCCGATGATGAATGATGATGACATGTCCTAAGAAGGAAAATGCATTTAATGCGACACTGAATTGCATTTAATGCAAGCTAGTGACATCCTCTGCAAGGAGTAGCTCTATTGCCCCTTTAGCCAACCACAAGCAATCTGGTACGATCAAATCAGTAACAGGTCCATGATGACCTACTATCCACGCCTCTTCCTATGGAGTAGGAAGGCATGACTAATTTGATCACTTAAAAAAGGAGGATAGGATGTATAAGAGAAGGAAATCTTGTAACCAAGGGTACACTAATCCCCTCCCAATGGTCCTTGCTCGTGCTCACCCATATTTCCATATAAAACTGAACCTTATCTAGCAACAGTAACCAACTCGGAAGGAGAGTAATTTATGCACGTTGCACTCTTCGCCTAAAAGCCTAAGTCCTCTCACAAATCCCTCACTTTCCAGCCATTTCCTTTCACTATGCTCGAGTGCAAGATTTCAAAAACCTTATATCTACACACAATATCTTAGAAACACCCCTCCCTTGTATAAGGATAACTCTTGTCAAGAGCTAGGATCATTTTTCTTGATTCCTCATTACTTCTCTTGAAGTACGGGGTTGAGGTCCAATCCTTGGGGTAGGATTTGAGTCTTTTACTGCCTCGATTCATATCATTCCATCCTCGAGCTGCTTCAATCCTCCCTTCAAGCTACCTCCTCGAGCATCCTGTAAACACAAGCCACTCTGTGGGACTGCAGGTATTCCTCCTCCTCCTCCTCCTCTCCCTCTCTCTCACTCAAGCACTAACTCTCTTACACTCTCAGACCTATTGTGTGGTTGCCTCCATCACCGCCATCGTTACTACCCTGCCACCATCACACCACAGTTGCTACCACCCCACCACAGCTGCCACCACTCCACCATTGTGATTACCCTGCTATTGCTGCTGCTGCTGCCGCTGCCGCCACTACTGCCACCATAATACCACTGCTGGTAGAATGGAATAACTTGTTGCAACTTGCAACCAAACAAAGGAATGAGAATAACTATTTTTTTTAATTGATAGGCCACCTAACAGCATTTGAGAATCTTTCTTATTCTTCTACTTTTACTTCTACTTTTCCCATTCAATAAAGCTTGTTAGGCGTGGAGAAAGGTTTTTGCAGTCTCCTTTGATAGCTTTAGAATGAGCAAAACTAACGAGTGTAAATCTGTCAAACTCAGAAGTGCTTGGCTGTTAGAACAAACATAACATATGGCCTTCGTTTTTTCTTAATGATTATGAAGTTGAAAATAATGCTGCAGTATGACGAAACTGGTTTGTATCTTTCAGATTCACTTACATGAGTATCTTTTATTTTGGCCTCATTTGGAGTAGCTTTACCCAAATTTACTTTTGGAGCTCAAAATTCAACTTGATCTAAAGAAATGGGTGATAATATTTTCTAAACTACTTGAGGGGTATTTGATGATTAGTCAAAGCTAGGTCCCCTAGCTTTTGCCACAATCACTTCAAATATGAAAATTTTAATATGTCAAAGAGTTGGTTCAAACATAACTCTAAAGCAATATGTGAAGAGATAGTTCTTCAAAAGTGATTTTAGGCAAAGCTTATGCAAATGAGGCCTTAAGTTTATGAAACTAATACTGTATTTATTTTTATTTTAAAATTTTTCAGCTTCCTCGGATGCTAGTGAATGATGCAATCGCACGATACTATGCACTGGAGAAGGGGCAGGTAGTGAGAGTCACTTACAGTGGTGGCAATCCTGGTTCAATGGTTACGTACCGCTGTGTTATGTGATGCTTCCACAAGAATTACGTACCATTTTATATGGTGATGACATGCTTAGAAGTCATTATATTAGATACAAGCTTTAGCTCGATAGGGTAAAGGAAAAATTAAGAGGCCTTCTAATAGGTTTATTTTCATATTGTTAAGCTTCCTACTGTGGTATTAATATTTTGAAAGAAAAAGAAGGGCGAGTTGTTTTTTGTTTGGTTGTGGTTTGGAAGTGTTGAGGAGGTTATTGTTTTGTTGGCGCTGGTTCTAATTTGTATAGTTTATTGTTTTGAGATTACATATCACTGGTGCAAATGGTATACAAATGTAGGGACTCTCTCTGCTTCAAATGGGAAAAGGGTTGATGGTGGCTTTCTAGATGTGGGTTGTTGTGTTAACTGTGGTCAGCATTAGCGTCATCGATCTATTTTGTGATGTCCTCACTCCAATTCTCTTCCTTTTCAGTGGGCAGAATCAGAACAATTATTATTATTATTTTATGGCCAATTGATAGAAATTTATCCTTATTCCAAACCTTTCTAATATTAATGAATGGGTATCAACTCGAAACTAAGTTGGTGCAGATATTTGGCCTCAATTTGTTAATGTGTCAATCATGTGATGAGTGTTTCAGGATGTGCAAGTGTTTTAAGGTAAGTAGGAATGTTGACCTGGCAGTGCACTGCTACCCCTGATTCATGTTGTTGACTTTTGTTGGGAGCCTCCCACCTTTGATCCTAAATAGAAATTCTATTAGACCACCGCATTATATGGTTTGAAAATTTTGATTTAAGATTTGATTCATTAGCATGACTCGCTCCTTAATGCCTGCGAGCAAAAACTATGCATTTTAATAAGTTAAAGCAAACAGTTTTTAAGGTACAAGAAAAAAAGTGCAATTAGGGGTGGGGTTTGGGTTTGTATGGAAAAGATAATTGTGAATTTTAATAAGGTATTGGGAAAAAAACTGCAATTTAGGGTGTTGCAATTCCATTGAAAATCTTTACAAATAAATACGTTCTTTAGCTAGCATTCATCATGCAGTTAAAGGAGCTTAGTAAGGCTTCTAAGGAAGTGGCACCTATTTTGTATGATGTTTTGCATCTTACGTAAAATTGTGTAAAGTGACCTTTATAAAATCAATTGCAAAACAAATTTTGAAAACAGGCCGTTGGATTAGATATATTATTTATGAATTTCATGTTCACAAAAAATCATAGGAATCAAACAGTTTGTTTCTCTGAGAAATGTTATAGGGAGAAATTGTAGCTTTTTGTTCTTCAAAATGTCAGTTTTTTGTAGTTGATTTTTTCAAAAACCAACTGATAGATTATTGTAATTATTGGTGAAAATATGAGATTCTGAGGAATTTGCTCTTAATTTCCATCCTTATTTACCCGTACATTGAATGGCCATAATAAACATGTTGTTTCTTTTACCATCTTTAATTAGTGAGTATATGCGCACTTTAACTAAAGTCAGCAAATAACACAAGCCCTTGGATTCCCGTTCACTTAATGGAAGATTCATCTCAAGATTCTAATCCAAGGGTTTGTGTTCCTTGCTTACTTTAGCTTAAAGTGCGCATATGCTCAGTAGAATATTTTTCCTTTAATTAACCTACTGCCTAATGGGGTGACTAATATGTCAAATAGGTATGTGATGCAGCGCAAACTATGATGACTAACTCTCTACCTACGAACAACCTTTTATTAACTTGTTGACATATTACAAAGACAATGCTAAGAAAATAAGCATCAAGAATTCAATTTTCACTAAGAAAGAAAACTAGGGAAAAGATTAAAAACACTTAAAAAATTCTTATGCAAAACAAAGTCAATCAAGACAACTACAAGCATATTTATACTAGTAATAATTTTAGAACCCTAATACCTCGAAATAAGGAAAAACCGACAAAATTAAATTTTTTCCAAAAATGGAAATATGCAATATAGAGCCAAAATCTGTTAATATAAATCCTAAGGATCGCCATAGAGTCAACAGTTCGTTGAACTCACTTCCATAGGGAAAATAATGACAAGCAAAATCTTTTCAAAAAATAGAAAAATTGCTTAATTGGATACCTAAACGAATGAATTTGGGCATAAAGCGGCATATATCACGGCCATGTGGTTTGATCGTCTCACTTTTTCCATTCGACTTAACAATTTTCACGCAATTCGATTGCTGGTGACTTCCAATTCTACTAGTCTATTATTATTATTATTATTTATTTATTTTTTAAAATTTTATCCCACAAATGCTCCTATTGCCCAACTCTATTTGTGCCCTTTTTGTCAATTCAACTGTTTCATAAAATCTTTGGCCATAAACTCAATGTGATCTGCATCAATACGTATAGTAATTGACCATAATAATCATATCGGTGTTGTATAAATTGATATGGGCATATGGCATACCATGTCAATGTATAGGGTGAAAATGGTAAAATAGGCTATATGTGTGGCACTTTCTACTCTGAACTTGCACTGGTTGCAAATCCCACTGATTAGGTAATATAGGTATTATTTGAAGTAACCACTGATTAAACCCTCAAAGTTATGACATGTAAGGGAGTTACTTTTGTTATATTTTGAGCATAAGTAAGCTACTTTAGCTTTATTTATATATGGGTTTCATAAGTCTTTTGAGGTGGGCCGATATTAGAATGCATTTATCTAAAAAAGAAGATTAATGTATTGTATTAATAAGCTCAAAATACTAAGGTTTTGAATGAGAAAATGTAATTCAAAATCACCAATTTGAAAGTGGTTGAAGGTGGTAGTCATCTTTGCCCCACATTGAATAAATAGTGGGTAACTTGTGTACTTATATACCCTTACATTGGACCTATGGGTTGGGCTCCAAGGGGTACCAAAGTTTTGTGAGGGGAGAGCACCAACCCAAACTTGGGCTTGATCCAAACCCCACACACACTAGCCCACATCGAACCGGGTCAGCTAAGGTGGGATCATTGGGCTAACCCAAATTGACTATTTGAACTTTTTAAACATTGTCAGAACTCATGACTGTTCTGCTACTGTGAAGGGTTGCATCTGGTTTGACACCCTAGTATCAAGTTGTGTCTTCTATGGTACCCTTCTGCACTTCATGAAGAGGCACCAAATTGTCTATAAATAGGCCACATTTCTAAAGTTCATTCCACTCAATTCAATTCATTCATTTGTTGGGTGTCTAAAAGACAAAGATTGCATTTTCTAGTTCACTGTGTTAGCAGATTGTTGTGCTTCATCTGCAGACTTGACCATTTTATCCTATGAGGCAGACGTCCGTCAACTCTAAGCACCAATAGGAGGGGCGTATTCTGTCTTAAGGACATAGTGTTCAATACTAGACTTGGTTAATTTTTTGTGATCATCTTCTACAGCTTTTCTGGAAAAATCTGCAACTGTTTATTTTAAAGTATTTGTATATTTTGGTGTGTATATCTTTTTTTTTTTTTTTTGATTACTTGAATAGCATTCTGGTTTAACGGAATTATTATTCAAGTATTATTATTCTTCTTCATTTAATTCTTTAATTATATACTATCATAATAAGTATATAATTATGAAGTTTACAGAGTTATTATACATTCTGTTAGTATTATTTAATTAGTTGTTTATTATTTATACACAATATTATCTAATTCTAGATAATCCAAATATAATTTTTCTAACAATCTTAAGACAGAATACTATTCAGAATTTGGATTAATATTGTGTTTTAAATAAAGTGTTTATATTTTATTAAATTCGTTCTTGAATTTCTGGATATACAGAAATGGCAAATGAAAGTGGCAATACTGTGACTGTGCATCCTGTTGTGGCATCAACCCCTATTCTTACACCGGTTCCTACACATGGGGAGAAACTTGAAAAATTCAATGACACTCAATTTAAGAGATGGCAATAGAAAATGTTGTTCTATCTCACTACTTTGAATTTGGCTAGGTTTCTTTATGAAGATGTCCTTGTTCCCAAAGAGGGTGAGACTGACAGGATTCCTATTGCGGCATTAGAGGCGTAGAAACACTCCGATTTTTTGTGTAAGAACTACATCCTCAATGCATTGGACAACATTTTATATAATGTGTATAGTCCAATATAGATTGCAAAGGAACTATGGGACTCCTTGGATAAAAAGTATAAAACGGAAGATGCCGGGCTGAAAAAGTTCATTGTGGGCAGATTCCTTGGGTATAAAATTGTAGACTCCAAGACCGTCATAAGTCAAGTACAAGAACTTCAAGTTGTTTTACATGAAATTCATGCCGAAGGTATTTCTTTAAGTGAATCTTTACAAGTTGCTACTTTAATTGAAAAATTGCCTCCATCTTAGAAAGAATTCAAAAACTACTTGAAGCACAAGCGCAAAGAGATGAGTCTTGAGGACTTGATCGTGATATTAAAGATTGAAGAAGACAACAGAAATTCTGAAAAGAATAACAAGAAAAATCCAATGGAGTCAAAAGCCAATATAGTGGAACAAGTGCCGAAGGATAATAATAATAAAAAGCGGAAGTTCTTAGGCCAATGCTCTCAAGGGTCTAAGGGAGGAAACCAAGGTGGCAATCCAAAAAGGTTCAAAGGAAAGTATTTTGTTTGTGAAAAGCCAGAACATCGTACAAAGGATTGTCGTCATAAAAAAAACCAAGGAATCAAAAAGAATGCTCAAGCTAATGTAACAGAAGTGGAGGCTTTTTCAGATACAATGGGTGACATGAATCTTGTTGATGTGGTATCTGAAGTAAATCTGATGCATAATATGAAAGAATGGTGGGTGGATATTGGAGCTACTCACCATACATGCTCAGACAAAGGGATGTTTTCTACTTATCAAGCTATGGATAATGGAGAACAACTTTATATGGCAACTCCTCTTCTTCTAACATTGCAGGTCATGGGAAAATAATCTTAATGTTAATTTATGGAAAGGAGCTTACTTTGAAGGACGTGCTGCATGTGCCTGATATTCGCAAGAATCTTGTGTCTGAGTCGTTGTTGAGCAAGAATGGTTTTAAACTAGTTTAATTTTAAGTCTAATAAGTTTATACTTATCAAGAATGGGATGTATGTGGGGAAATGGTATATGTGTAATGGGTTATTTAAGATGAATGTTGTTCCTATTATTCCTAAGATTAATAAAATTATATCTTCTGTTTATATTGTTGAACTTTCTAATGTTTGGCATGGTAGACTAGGACATGTTAATTATGATATTTTGCGTAGATTAGTTAACATGGATTATTTGCCTAAGTTTACTATTGATTCAAATCATAAATGTGAAACTTGTGTGGAAGCAAAATTAACAAGGACTTCTTTTAATTCAATTGAAAGAAGTACTGAACCTCTAGATTTGATACATAATGATATCTGTGATTTAAAGTTTGTTCAAATTAGAGGAGGTAAAAAATATCTTATTGCTTTTATAGATGATAGCACTATATATTGTTATGTTTACTTATTAAGAAGTAAAGATAGAGCATTAGACATGTTTATACATTTCAAGAATAAAGTTGAGAATCAACTTAGCAAAAAAGATAAAGGTTATAAGAAATGATAGAGGTGGCGAATATGAATTTGATCCTTTTGGTGAGTTTTGCTCTAACCATTAGATCATACATCAAACCACTGCGTCATATTCACCTCAGCAAAATGGTATTGCCGAACGTCAAAATAGAACCTTAAAAGAAACGATGAATGTTATGTTAATAAGTTCTGGTTTACCTTAAAATTTGTGGGGGGAAGCTTTGCTTTCTGCAAATTATATTCTCAACAAAATAGCTCGGAAAAACACAACCACAATACCTTATGAATTATGGAAATGTCGAAATCCTTCCTATACATTCTTAAAAGTGTGGGGATGTTTGGCTAATGTAGTTGTTCCTACTCCTAAAAAGGTTAAAATAGAACCTAAGACTGTTGATTGTATATTCATAGCCTATGCTCAAAATAGTAGTGCATATCGATTTCTTGTTCATAAATCTGAGATTCCTGATATACATACAAATACTATTTTTGAATCTAGGAATGGATCATTTTTTGAACATAAGTTTCCACACAATACTTCATGTGAAATAAGTTCTACTTCACAAGAGACTAGTTCTCTTAAAAGAACTTATGAGATTGCTAATAGTGATAATAAAGAGGAGGAACCTAGACGCAGTAAGAGGGCAAAGAAATCAAAATCATTTAGTCCTAAATTTCTAACTTATTTGTTAGAAAATGAGCCTCAAAGCTTCAATGAAACTATGTCCACTCCTAAAGCACCTCCTTGGAAAGAGGCTATTAATAGTGAAATTGAATCTATCATGCAAAATCATACTTGGGAACTGGTAGATCTTCCTGCTAGGAATAAACCTCTTGGATACAAGTGGATATTCAAAAGAAAGATGAAAGCTGATGGATTAATTGACAAATATAAGGCCAGGTTGGTAGCTAAAGGCTTTAAACAAAAGAAAGGAGTGGACTATTTTGACATATTTACCAGTTACAAAAATAACATTCATTAGAATGTGAATAGCTATTGCAGCTATGCATAATATTGAAATACTTCAAATGGATGTTAAGACAGTTTTCCTAATTGGTGAATTAAACAAGAAAATTTATATGGAACAACCTGAAGGGTTTATAGTTCCAAGCCAAGAGACTCCCAGGTTGTGTTTTTTTTTTTAGGTTGTTAGGCTATGCCCTCAGCACGAAAAAATAAAAATAAAATCATTATCTCTATCACTGTCACCAGAGCACAGGTTGCCATCGCCGGAGTACAGAGACACTGAAGACATACTTGTCGGGGTTAGAGAGAGAGAATGTCATGGCTGTTTGATGGACCCAAAGGGTAAAGAGAATGGGTAGAAGGGAGGGAAAGAGTTGATGCATTGCAACGACCCTACTGTTGCAATAGATAAAAAATTTTTGATGAAAAATAATTTTTTATTCATAGTCATGCTAGGTATTAATAAAAAATTGATTTTTTTTATTGTGATGATCAATAATGTCGCAATACAAATATATACGAATTAGAAAAAAAATTATTCTACTTTTGCAATGGGAAAATCTGTCCCAATTGAATATAAGTTCCAAAATTGCGACGACGTTGGTTTGATTGAGATTATGGTCTGAATTCTAGCAACAGTACCCCATTCCATTACAAAATTTCATTGCAATTGATGGTTTTTCTTCTCAGAATTCTGAGAATATTAACTGATGAAAGATGATTTTTATTGGCACTGTTTTACTTCTTTTTTTTCTTTTTTTTAAGAAATCATACATTGCTAATTAAAAAAAAATAATAAAAAATAAAAAAATACTTCTAATTCTTTGCTTAGAAATTCAATATTGCAATATTTTTTACAATTGGAGTGATACAGGTCCCGTTTCAATTCCAGTCCAAATTCCCCTTTTATTTTTTGTAGAAAATAAGTACTTATAAAAAGCAAATCCAAATGGTGCCATAGAATTTGATCAACTTAGTGGGACATATATATATATATATATATATATATATATATATATATGATTGTATCAACACATGCTAATTTTTGCAAAAGTAAGCATAAAGCTCATAGGTGATTATCTATGGGATGCATATTTCTCACTGTTGGATTTGATAGTATGCATACGTATGTCAGGCATGCCAAAAATCACAGTAATCCAATGATCGGTTTCTCAAATATGGCACTGACAATAATTGTGACAGTTTTCAGTTGTCAGAATTTTTCATAGTCTGTATTTTGATATGCATATACTGGATCATTGTGATTTTTAGCAGACGTGACATCCATAACAAGGATATCTAATCCAACGACCGGTTTTTCAAAATATGCATCCCACAATTCCCAATAAGCTTCATGCTGACTTTCACGAAAGTCAGCATATATATATATATATATATATATATATATATATATATATATATATA
>JAESVK010070471.1:0-22462 GCA_017140935.1 Hamamelis virginiana
TGGGGTTAATTTGGGTGCAAAGATTAATTAAGTTGGGTTCCCTTCACAGTAAAAATTTTAAAAAAAAAAAAAAAAAAAAATCCCACTGCACATGACAATGATTGAACAATATATTGCACACATTTAATTTCACACTTGTTCGTCGACGAGTGTGGGCATTCAATTCTCACTTTAACGTTTTTCCTACAATAATGTAATGTGATTAAGTCGTGACAATGATCCAACAAGCGGTGCATGTTTTTAACATGTTATTAAGTCGTGACAATGACTACTCAATTGTCATGTTACTTAGCGAAAGTAAGAAAAACTTACAACAATGGCGTAAATTAATGATAGATAAAATTCAAACTAATGATTATCAAATACTTATCATCAGTCATAATTAAAATATGGTGCAAATGATTGTGAATGGTAGGGATGCCAACCTAGTTGGGATACCTTCCATTCTGTTATGCCTATTTGCTTCTTTTCTTTTTTTGCAAAAATAAATAAATAATAATAAAAAAATATAATTAAAATATGATAATCTACAATGGGTGCCAAGATTAATTAAGTTGGGTTCCCTTCACCGTAAAAATTTTGAAAAAAAAAAAAAAAAATCCCACTGCACATGACAATGATTGATGGACACGTTTAATTTCACACTTGTTCGTCGATGAGTTTGGGCATTCAATTCTCACTTTAACGTTTTTCCTACAATAATGTAATGTGTCGTGACAATGATCCAACAAGCGGTGCATGTTTTAAACATGTTATTAAGTCGTGACAATGACTACTCAATTGTCATGTTACTTGGCGAAAGTAAGAAAAACTTACAACAATGGCGTAAATTAATGATAGATAAAATTCAAACTAATGATTATCAAATACTTATCATTAGTCATAATTAAAATATGATGCAAATGATTGTGAATGGTAGGGGTGCCAACCTAGTTGGGATGCCTTCCATTATGTTATGCCTATTTGCTTCTTTTCTTTTTTGCAAAAATAAATAAATAAATAATAATAATAATTAAATAATTAAAATATGATAATCTACAATGGGTGCCAAGATTAATTAAGTTGGGTTCCCTTCACTGTAAAAATTTTGAAAAACAACAAAATAAAAAATAAAAAATAAAAAATCCCACTGCACATGACAATGATTGATGGACACATTTAATTTCACACTTGTTCATCGACGAGTTTGGGCATTCAATTCTCACTTTAACGTTTTTCTACAATAATGTATTGCGATTAAGTCGTGACAATGATCCAACAAGAGGTGCTACCCACTTTAAAGATAATATAGTACTTAATTCTTTGAGGCAAAACCTCTTGAACCACGAAAATGACACCTCATTTAATGGCTTAATGTAAATTGTGGTCCCGCTCTGATATCTCCCTTGTCTTTGTCTGTCTCTTTGGCTTGTTTCACTGTGCTCTAGCTAATTTGTTCCACGAACCTCCTAAGAATGAAATATTAATGGTTTTATCGTGCTTGGCAGTAAACGATGGTAAAGATATTATTGGTTTTTGCCTTTCTCTTTTGCTTGTTTCACTGTGCTCACCAGTCACCAACTTTCTTTTTTCCTTTTTTTTTTTTTTTTTTTTTTGGTGGAATCTCACCAACCAACCTTCCTGTAGCATAGAAGAAAGATTGATGTAAAGAAAATGCTTTTATCGTGCTTTGCAGTAATTTTGGAAACTAATATTTTTTTATTTTAAAGTTCAAAAAAAAATTGAAAAATATAATTTTTTTTTTAAATTTTTTATTTTCAAGTTTTACATTATTATTCTCTTCAAAAGAATAAGTTAGCCAAATATATTTTGTAGGTAGGTTTTTTTTTTTTTTTTTTTGGAAAATAAAAAGTTGATAGACAAACATGTTTCTTACTTTGGAATAACTTTTTTTCGAGTTCCCGACTAAACATAGCCTTTACGTCAAAAAAAAGAAAAAAAAAAAAAGAAAAGAAAAGAAAAGAAGGAATTGTTAACCATGCTCCCCATTTGTTATTGGCACTCCCACTAACCAAATAAATGGGTGAAATTCTCATTTTGCCGAGCTACCAAACAAACTCCAGTTTTAACTATATGTACCCTTGTTACCACACTAAAAATCGGTCAATGATTGTGAAGGCCGAAAGTCTCGAAGCAAGATTCCTAGAAGACCGAAATTAAGAAAAAGCAGTATATATATTCGGTCTATGAAAAATCGGCCATGAAAAGACCAGGCCAACAAAATATCCTCTATCAAATGTGGCCTTGATAACCTTGATACATCCAAAATAAAAGTAGGTGATCAAATAACAGAAAGACACGTGGCAGCAGGAAACTCAAATGCATGATGATATTTGATGAGAAACGTGGCAACGTGGCAACATTCGGCTGGGAATTCGAAGGCACGTTCATATGTGAAGACCCGTTCAAAGATATGGAAGATACACAATCTCAACTAAATGCCGTAAAATAAGGAACGACAATAACTTTTAGCCAGTTGGAGTTTGACACATGGAATTTAGTTACAAATGCATTCAACCTCTATAAAAGCTGAAGAAGACAAAGAAGCAAGGGATCCACGATCAAATCGAAGCACCAGTTTTTAATCTTTTATCTTTGTTTTTAGCTTTCCTAGTCATTTTTCAATTTCTTAGGAGTAACTTATCGTGTAACTGATCGAAGAACCCAAACTCTAGTTTGGTCAGAGATTAGTCTCTGTTCGTTTTTATTGAAAGCTCATTTAACAAGTTTGTACTCAGCCAACACATGGTACGTATTTGTTTCTGTTGAGTTTATTACATTATAATCTTATTTGCTTTACATTTAACATTGCAAAAGTCCTTGAGGCTTCAAGGCAAGGAGAACCTACACTTATTTGATTGTTTGTAGTTGGCACGCCCGCAACTCACACACATCTTTCTAAAGAACCGATTTGCTGCCAACAACCCTTGAGTGGGAGGGCAAAATGAGAATTTCAATTTATTTTGGTTAGTGGGACGAGCAATAACAAATGGGGAGCGCCATTAACAATTCTAAAAAAAGAAAATTATCCTAAATTAAAGTATATCCCAAGTGATGTGATGAATTAATGAATGGTCCAACCCTTAAATTACAGCTAATTGAAGCAAGGGCGGAGCAACGAATTTGTTCCAGAGGAATACTCTCTTGATCAAGAATTAATTGCACCAACGTATAGTACAGATTTGTTTTTTTTTTTTTTTTTTTTTTGTATATATATATATATATATCGAGTTCTTGAACTCTATCTAATCCTTATTATTGATAATAGATTTAATATTACTTTTCCTTGAACATATATAGGCAACTTGCCAAATTAAAGTCTATAAATTTAGTTTTAGTGTGTGTAATTGAACTCTAATCCTAATTCTATAAATTAAAATCAATTGGCTACACTTTCTACAAATTGAATCTTAAGTTATAGGCTAATATAAAAATAAATAGGGGTTATATACCCGGCCTGAAGTCTTTAATATAAGCTTTTTATACCACTAGATCCAATGACATAATAAATTAAACAAAGAAATTCGAAATCTCAAGGATCTTACTGTATAAAATTGGACCTCACAGTATAAAGTTCTAAAGTCGGGGACTTTTGGATGATTTTCCAAGTAAATAGTACTCTTCTATTTAGTACTAATTAAGGGCAAATTTTAATTTCAAACCTCAAATGAAATGGCCAATGGTTTTTATAAACGATTGATTGACTTTTCACATATATACCTAAAAAAATGAAAATCAATGAATTGTTGAGTAATAATATTTTTCAAACAATCTATTAAATTGATATTGTCATAAGTTGAGAAATGAATAATTAAGCAAATTGATCAACAAGAAGTTGTTGCTGATTTTATTTGAAATACAAATAATAGTAATAATAATAATAATAATAATAATAAATCAACTATGCATGCCTTCAAATATTAATAACCCAACTAATAATAAAAAAAACTACATATTTTTAGTAAGAATAGTTGAAGCAATTTATCAAACAACTATATATATCTATTGGAGAAGCAAAATTACAAATTCAACGAGATAAACTTTGCAAAACAAAAATTTAAAAGAATCAAAATAAAATTTTAAGGGGCTGTTTAAATTTCTATACTAAGTATATAGTATATGTATAAATATATATATACAGTAATGCTATTATCAAGCCTGCCTGACGAAAAGTTGCGTCATGTCACCTACATGCATATGACCAGTTTTAGATAACAATTTGTAAAACTAATCGTTGAATTAGATGCCCCTCTTCAAAAAATTACAATGATTGGTTGGTTTTAAAAAAAAAAAAAGTCATTGTGAAAATATGCAACTTATTTGTTCTTCAAAATATCACCAATTTTTTAACATCAGTTTTTTCAAAAACTTCCGTCGGACGATTGTGATTTTTTGTAGGCATGACATACAGAAGAGGGGCATCTAATCCTCCAACAATCAGTTTTACAAAATGTCATCTAAAATTGGCCATATGGAGACGACTTGACACAACTTTGCGTCTAGCATTACTATATATATATATATATATATATATATATATATATACACACAACGTGACCCCTGCAGTGTCCCTTAGTGGCGAAGGGGTGAAAATTTTCTCCTATAAAAGGCATGCTTCTCTTACAAACTGAGCATACCAAAAATTAAAGCAAGAAAGCTTGCTAAAGTACTATATCATTGGGTAGCGACTCAAAAATTCCTAGCCAGCTGTAGCTTGTGCAGAATGGCACCTCAGCCAGTGCTGATCCCTCTAGCTTTCGTCTCCTCATTATTCTTAATACTAGCATCTTGCATCAATGGCGGCAAAATTGCTACCTATTGGGGTCAGAACGGATACGAGGGCACCTTGGAAGAGGCTTGTGCATTAGTCACAGGTAACCTTCACAACTATGACATTATCAACCTAGCTTTTCTTAATGAATTTGGCAATGGTAAATGCCCCAAGATCAACCTAGCTGGTCACTGCGAGCCAAGCCAAAATGGTTGTGCCTCTAAAATTAGCCCTCAGATAAAATCATGTCAACAAAAGCATGGCACCAAGGTGCTGCTTTCTCTCGGAGGAGCGATCGGGCCCTACTCCCTCAACTCTACCGAAGATGCGAGCTAGAGTATTCGCGAATCAGCTTTGGGATAATTTTCTGGGCGGGAATCCCGAATGCCAGGACCTGCTTGGGAACGACGTCGATTTAGATGGAATCGACTTTGACATCGAAGGAGGAGAAGAGAGCAAATTGCAATACTATGCTGATCTGGCAAGGTACCTTTCTGAAATATTCAAGCAACATAGTAATAAGAAGAAGTACTACTTGACTGCTGCTCCCCAGTGTGTTTATCCTGATCATTGGATGAAAAGTGCAATTGCAACTGGGCTATTCGATTACATCTGGGTTCAATTCTATAATAACAATCCATGCCAGTACGATACCGCCTCTGGTGATATCAACAAACTGGTAGCCTCATGGAAGCAATGGACTACAAATGTTAAAGCCAATAAATTTTTCTTGGGAGTGCCAGCAGCTTCTGAAGCAGCCCCAAGCGGAGGTTTCATCCCTGCAAATATTCTCATTAACAAAGTTCTTCCGGCCATTAAGACTATTAATTCTGATAAGTATGGAGGTGTGATGCTGTGGTCCAGGTACTATGATAAGCAAACTGGCTACAGTTCTGCCATTAGGCCCTATGTCTAAGTATCCGACCTTCCAAATATGAACGTGCATTCATGCATATATGTCAAAATATTGTAATCTCTCTCTATATATGCATTTGTATGCTACTAAATAAGCACTGCACATACATGCAATGCGCGTGGAAAAAAATAAAATATTGTATTTTAGTAAATAAGCATATGCATGTGAGCAATTCCAAATGGCCGGAGTTTCTCTATGATACATGCATTGTAATGCAGCTGGTAGAAAAATAAAGTATTATTATATTATTTTGCAAGTGTACGTGGTTGGTTTAGAAAAAAATTGATTTTTTTTTCCATCTATTAATTTCCATGCCTTAATTAGCAGTAGAAGAGATCGAGAGCTGTGAAATAAGATTTATTAGGTGAGAACCATGCACGATCATAGAGAAACAGCACGCACGTGCTTACTTGTTTTATTAGGATGAAGGCAGCACGCACGTGCTTTGCATGTGAGTAGTTTGCCCTGTTAACCATATATTATATTACTATGTATTTTACCTTATCTTTAAATTATCTCTTTGTAATCCTCTATAAATAGAGCAATGTAACACAATACAAGTATGAGAAAATACAGAATTCAAAGTGATTCAACTTGGTATCAGAGCCTCATCCTCTCATCTTGGCCATGGCTTCATCTTCTTCATCTTCATCAACCAATATCACATCTCCATCATCAACCTCATCACCCACACCCATACCCACCCTCTCCAATGCTCATCATTTTATCTCCCTCAAACTCAAAACTACCAATTTCTTATATTGGAAGACTCAACTCCTTCCTTATCTTCGTGGTCAAGCCCTAATGGGTTTCATTGATGGCTCCCTTCCTTGTCCTCCTTCTCTCATCACTACTGATTCCACCATTATTTCCAACCCTGAATATACTGACTGGGTGCGTCAAGATCAACTCCTCATGAGTCTTCTCATTGCTTCTCTGTCTGAGGAAGTTCTTCCCCTTGTGGTTGGTCTTGAAACATCCAAAGAAATTTTCAATACTCTTGAACAATCACTTGCCTCGCCCTCCAACACTCGGATTATGCAACTTCATATGGACCTTCACAATCTCAAGCAAGGTGACAAATCTGTCACCACCTACCTTCAAGAAGCCAAATCTTATTCTGATGCCCTTCAAGCGGCTGGTCGTCCCCTATCAATGGCAGATTTCAACATTTATGTTTTGAAATGACTCCGTTCTGACTTCAAAGACATGGTTACCACGATTACTGCTCGACCTGAGCCTACCCCCTTTGCTGAACTTCTAAGCCTTCTTCTTAGTCATGAATTCATTCATGCTGATTCCATGGCCAAGTTAGCTCTCTCTACTCCGCCAGAATCGTCTCCAAGTGCCAATGTTGCTCAACGGTTCTCTTCACCCTCTTCTAATCGTGGTCGCGGTCGGTTTTCTCACCCTCGTGGTCGGGGCCGTGGTGGTCGCTTTTTCACTCGTTCCTATAATGATTCATCCACCCATGGTGATTCTAAACCGCGGTGCCAAATTTGCAATGGCAACAATCACACTGCCATAAACTGCTATCATCGCTTTAATCACACCATTCATCCATCCGCCAATTTTACCACTGTCCATCATGTGCCTACTCACTCCAATCCAGAATGGTTTCCTGACACTGGCGCCACACATCATATTACACCGGATCTTGCAAGTCTTTCTCATCATGATGAGTACAGAGGATCAGACCAAGTTCGAGTTGGTAATGGTAAGGGTCTTCCCATCTCTCATATTGGTTCCACCACCCTTCACACTCCTACATCCTCTTTTCTTCTCTCTAATATCTTGCATGCACCACAAATCACAAAATCCTTACTCTCTGTTCATCAGTTTACTAAGGATAATTGCTGTTTCTTTGAATTTCACCCCTCTCATTTTGTTATCAAGGATCAACATACCAAGAAAGTTTTGCTCCAAGGTCCGAATGATGCGGGTCTCTACAAATTTCCTGCTACCTCACCTTCCTTCTCTGTCTCACCATCTCTCTTTGCTGCTGAACGTGTCTCTTCAGAATGCTGGCATAGTCGCTTGGGTCATCCACATCGTCGTGTTCTTCACCAAATCATCCACTCCAATAATCTACCATGTTCCTTTAATAAATTAAATTCTTTATGTAATGCCTGTCAACTAGGCAAAAGTTCTCGTCTGTCATTGTCTGTTACAAAGTCCGTCAGTTCTGCTCCATTAGACTTAATTTTTACCGATGTTTGGGGTCCCTCTCCAGTTCTGTCAACAAAATTAATAATATATATAGATACCAAAAAGACTTATGATTCCAGTTTGGTCGAAGATGCTTAATTATATGCGAGGACAATCCTGCGTTTAAATTGAAAGAGCATTTTAAAAATATATTCCCATCTAATTTAACAAAAACATATCAGACGCGACATACAAGCATCGATCTTTATCACCACTACCTCCATTTTAGCAAAGAGAAACAATCATAATTAAGCTTATCATGACTGTACCCTTCAAATTAGTTATAACATATATGTTTGGTGCATCTGCACGTTTATATGTTTGATGTACACGTTTACCGAAAATCAGTGTATAATCCAACGATCGATTTCTCATATATGTCACTAAAAGAAACTATGACAGTTTTCAACGATAAGAATTTTTTACAATCTGTATATCGAAATGCATATAGTAACATTTCTTTATATATATAATTAAAGATTCGTGTATATCTAGGGGTGTGCGCGAGTCGGTTGGGGGCGGGTGGAGGGTAAAACTGCCAACCAACCCGCCCTTGGCGGGTGGCTAATCCTCTCAGCCTCCAACCGACCTGCACACCTTAATAACCGGCGGATTGATTGAAAAAATTGGAGGATTTCAACCGGCGAGTGGGCGGATTGGACGGGTCAATCAATAATAAATTTTTTTATAGACACCTAAAATCTCTAAACTCATTTAAACAATTAAAGACACATCAAATTCGTATCTAACAATACAATTTTGTGTTCCTTAATAATAAAACTATAATTCTCATAGGACTCATCCATAAACTATTTAAAACATAAATATGAAAATTACAAAAATGATGTAAGGCACATAAATTGAAAGTATATACAATAAATAAGAAAAAAGAATTAGGGGGCACATGTATATAAAATAGGTGAGTATATTTGATAATATTGGAATGAAATTCTGCTCCAAATTTACAGGAACTCCCTAAGCAAAAGGGATGAAAAATGCTTATCAATTGGAAAAGATAATAAACAAAATAGAAAGAGTGACATCTCATGTGTACGTAGATCGATATGATTCCACTCGCATTTGAACATTGAATATGATGAAGAATAAACACATCACCACTTTATAACATAATTTTTTAATGCTTTAGAGGATCTATCCAACATTTTACAAAGCAATTTGACGACAAAAAAATAGCTATAAATTTATAGCATGTATTTTGCTTTTGGCCTTTATGGTTTCTACTTTCTAACTTTGCTAACATGTATTTTTAAAAAAAATTTATAACAAGTATCTTAAATCATTTTATGTAAATTTATTATATATATATATATATATAAATATATTTATATATAAATGTTGAAGGGTGGCGGGTCTTGAGCGGGTTTTGGTATTGAAACCCACCAACCAACCCGACTCATAGAATTTCTATCTCATCCACCCAACCCCACCCGCCATGAGATATATAACCGCGGGTTGCGGGTTGGTTCGGTTGGGTCGGGCGGGTATGGCGGGTTTTTGCACACCCCTATGTATATAAAATTTGCTTGGTGTTAAACGTGTTTTTTTTTTCATGGGAAATTTTAAAATGCTCTTTTAAATGCATTTCTACACCCACGTTTTATTAGTTCAAAAATGCTATACAACCAGAAACTTTAACCCAAAATTAAAAACCACCATGATATGTCATGTTTTGAGTGATGTGTGAAAAAGATAGAATCGATTTGAAATAAAGAGTAAACCACTCAAAGCATGATACATCAGGGTGGTTTTTAATTTCGGGTTAAAGTTTTTAATTGTATAGCATTTTTCTTTATTAATTTTAGGCAAACTACTCACTTGGCCGGATAACACGTGCGTGATATATGCCTTCATCATCCTAATAAAACAAGTAATGTTATCCTAATAAAAAATATAAAATAGTCTGACAAAAAATATATGAGTAGATAACATTATCTTTCATTCTAACAGAGGTGGAATGTCCTTTTATGATTCTCAATGAATAATGATATAGTAATTTCATTTTTGAATATGAAAGAATTGAATATGAGTAGTTTCGAAAATTCACTAATAAAAAGCTTTGAAAATTCATAGCAATTTCATTTTTGTACCTCAATAATAGTAACGATATTTTGTAGCTATACGTATATAGCATTACTCAAAAAACAAATAATGTAAGATAATTTAAAAAAAAAATGTAACCCAGTTAGTACCCCACCTCTCGCTAGGTCGAGTTTGACATTAGCAGTACCATAGTGTTTACTAAATGTACGTAACCCATTCAATCCTTCTATACAATATCTTTTGCTTCATCTGACAATTTCTTGTTCTTTGGATGCCACAAAATTTCCTTGAACAGCTCTATAGCATAAGGTTTATCTTTGAGTTGCTTTAATCTGGAATCCTTTAAAAATTTCACCATCATGATTCCCTTTTCCACTCCTAGGGGCACTAGGTTCTGATCGAAGCATGCAATTAATAGGGGTATGTTTGGCTGCCTAGAATTCATTATGTACTCACAAGATATGATTTTTTTTTTTTAACCAATTGAGAAAATCCAAGCCCGCGATTAGTGGAGTAGTGTGCATCTTCATCAATAGGATCTGAATAATGTAGGTTAATATATTGTGACAGGTTCGGGGTTCTAGACAATAGTGATATGAATTGGAAAAGAAAAGGTAGACCCAGGGCATGATTTGGGAAAAATCTATCAAGGCCGGGGTTGAGACCTTTGTAGTCTTTTTACCGTTGCTTAAACACAGAATCTCTGTCCACCGTCTAGAACTGTGCAAAACTAACAATATAGCACCTGCATGTTATTTTACCCCTGGTATGGGTTATTATGACACCTTGCAAACAGTTGCTGCCTAGCTTTCTCTATGAAGAATATAAAAAATTTATACCCTATAACTTTATATCCTCAACCTTTGATCAATCATCTTTAGACGAACAGCTTGCTCAGCAAAAGGCTGTTGACAATGAGCCTTTTAATATGCCCTCTTTGATCTTTTGGAGAATGAAGAGTGCTACTTGATCTAGCGACAGCCAAAAACTTGCATAGGTACATAGGAGCACAAGAAAGCATCACATGACAGCCATAAACTATTGCATAGGTACATTGGCAAAGCAAGACACTAATACAGTAGCTAGTGCTTCATAACATTTGAAGGCATGCAAGTCCAGAGAGGCCCATGTCCTGGTGCCTAGCAGATCGAGCACCGTGACTTATGCAACAGTGTAAATAGGCAAGCACCTCCTTGAACATATGAGTGCAGAAAAAATGTTGAGTACATGCTCAACCGACTTTTCTTTAATTAACTTGGGGAACTCTGGAAGATAAAAAGAAGAAACTAAAAGAGGAAGATCGAATAGAAGCTATAACCAAATTTTTCCTTTTCTTTTTTAATTTGAATCTAGTGGATCATATCCTTTTTTCACTGCTCAGTACATTTGTTGTCATCATGCATGTCTGATGAAGGGGATGATCAGTCCGGTTTCAACCTAAACACAACTAATAAAAAATTCTTTTTTCGACACTTTATTATTTTCTAACCAATCAAAAATTCTTCTTTTTAACACTTTCATTATCAATTGAACTTCTTAGGCTAATTGGTGCCCACTCAAGCATATTAATGCATTTAGTCAATGTCAACTCCTCATTTAAATTTATGTCAACTAACTTACAGGTAGGATGTTAATTTTCTTATAAATTGTTGACTTTTAAGAATTAATGTCAATTCACTTACACAGATGCCTTTCTTAGTGCCTATAACCATGGTGATATTGGACACTACCACCTTGGCAGTGGCTTTTGCTTTAAAGTACAATGGGAGTTGTTAGAGTTGCAGCTTGCTTCCCAAAACAGATTTTAAGTTACACAAAAGGAAAATTAAAACTTAAAAATAAAGGGTAAAGTGGAACATAGAACCATAGCTTGTATATTCATCAGGGACCTGTGCAATTTCCAGGAGCTGCACCACACAATAGCAGAGAAGATGTCCTTTATTACTGGTGTTCTTATTTTTTAAAGCAAACAGGCAAACATTGAATAAATTAAGAATGGACAACCTTCAGTAAGTAAAAAAATATTGACAGTTGATTCATGTAGAGTTAAATAAATCTGATATTTTTAAGTTTTTTAAAGATTAGGTTTTTGACATAGTCCAAAGTTGGAAGGAAAAAATTGTAACCACAAGCAAGAAGGCCTACTTTGATCAAATCTTTGCTATTTTCACTACTTATTCTATGAGGTTTTTTATTTTTATGTTTTTCAGTGAAATTTTTTAATTAAATAAAATTTATCACAATACAGAACTAACACCCAAACAGAAAAACACAAAGCCTCAAATACCACTACAAAAAAGTTATCAATTGCAACAGCTTTTTCCATTGCAAGTAGGCTAATTTCCCGTCGCAACAAAGGTTTTGCAACGGAATTAACCCTCGCAATTCCGTCGCAATTGCTATAGTCGTAAAAAAATTCCATCGCAATTCCCATTGTGATGGCTATTTTATACCCTTTTTTGCAACAGAAATTGCCGTTGCAAGTGTTCCATTATGTTTTTTTATTATTTTATGATAATTGTTGCAAGGGAATTTGCCGTTGCAAGATGAAAAATAGCTATAAAAAAAATATTGAAGAAGGCATCAATATCTTCAATCGGTTACTGTAGGTTTAATTGTGGGTAGGGGTGCAAACAAGCCGAGCCGAGCCAAGCCTTAACAAAACCTAATTTCTTTTGTCTCCTTAACACTCGAATCCATGGCAAAGCCCTATTAAATTAGTTGTAGAATAATAGAAATCAGTACTTCTAAATTCTCATGGAACATGTTTTAAACCTAATAAGAGTAATGTACTATACCTGTAATTGGCATAAAACAGACTTGAAAATAATATTTAGCAAAACATGTCAGCACATACCAAAAAGACTACTAGTATTCAATGGGTTCATCAGTAAGCCAACAAATAGAGGATTCATAGTATAGACAGTACAACTTCTCAGCGATCGATTCTAATTAAGAATAACAAACAGAAAGTTAAAACCAAAGCAACATCTGCACACATAGCTGTAAAATATAACGAATGAACATACCAGAGTTACTATTGCTTCAATGCTTATCCCCATGCCCTCTTTCATATAACTGTAACTTAGAATTAAAGCATTAATCACATTTTAAAGCTTTTGCACAGGGGAAACAATAAATACCTCCGCAACTATTTGTTCCAAAGTAATCATTTTATTTATTGCTTCTAGGGATTTTTTTTTTCTTTTTTTTCTTTTTTTTTTTTATAGAAAACCAAGGAAAATAGTAATGAAAGGTAAGCTTTTTTAAACCATCTTTAGGCATTTTCTTCTCTCATTCTTTCTTTAACCACTTCAGAGTATAAGCAACATTAATACAGAGAAAATCCAAATCTCAGTCACAGAATCCTAACAGGCCGGGCAACTATGATCTAGTGTTTAGCTCAGGAATACAAAACATTCGAACTTTAGTGCTCCGTTTGGTTGCTGGGGAAATGTAAGAAAAGAAAAGAAATTAGGGTTTATAATCTAAAATTATAAACCAAAGAACATGGAAATCACTATAGTCCACCAAAACCCTGCTGCTATGATATCAGAGGATCATGATCAACCAGCCACAAAACTGAACACCAACTAGTGCACAAGATTCTTCATCTCCACAACCTGATCCCTTGATTATTCTAATCTTAATTAACCAAACCACCCAACCATACTACCACACCTGAATCTTCACAACTTCACCCTTTGATTATTCTAAGCTTAACCAATTAACCAAACCGCCTAACCCATATTACGACACCCAACCTAGCTCATGATCACTTCTTCAATACATCAATACAGCAGAAAAAAAATAGACCTTCAAGCACCTAACACTCCTAGCACCTACTGACAATGATTGAACCTACTAACAGTCTGAGCACCTACTTATTCTATAAGTTGCTTCAAGTTGTTGGCTATTAATCCCATAAATACTTATCTAAAAGGAAATGCCATTATAAAGCAAAAGATGCTTCTTCTTTTTTCTTTCTTTTTTTTAAAAAAAAAAATTACTATAAAAGTAGTATAATAAGTATCCATCGGATTGCTTGCCAATGACAGAGAAACCTAAAGCAGACATACTTCTAAAAGACAACACAGACATACTTTCAAATAACTGTGCCATGATATATAGCACACTGGAAACAACAATAATGCCTAAAGCAGTATACTTTTTCACTGAAACATCTATATATTAAGAGCACAATGCGTAGTATTGGGAATCCCCACTACCTTTAGAACTATTCTGCAATATGGCTTAAATTGAAAATAATCTTACCCAACCCCCAATACCGTAGAAAATTGAACCCCTAACTAAAAATTATAATCTTTGGAGAGATGTTCGACTGAAATCAAATCAGAAAATACAAAACTTAATATTTTGTATAAAATACAATATAAAAAACCAGAAAATAGAATAAACTTACCTGACCGATTGCTGATGAGAAATCTTTGGCCGTTAGAATTTGTAATCATTGGAATATGCATGGTTCGACTGAAATCAAATCAGCAAAAACAAAACTTATATTTTGTATAAAATACAAAACACAAGACCAGAAAATAGTAAAAACTCACTGATCGGTTGATCTTTAAAGAGAGACATGAGAGAGAAATCTTTGGAGAGATTTTTTATTAGCGATGTACGGAGAAGGATGAGGTTGTCGACTGCAATAGAGAACCAATAGGGGGGCTTAGAGAGTGGAAATTGATAGTCTGTGCAACGAAGACGATGAGGGCTTAGAGAGATGGAGAATGATGAGGGAGAGAGGAAATCAATGGTCAGTGTGATGGAGAACGATAGGGCTTGGAGTGATTGAGAACGATGAGGGAGAGAGACGTATTGTGGCCTCGTGGGTTTCTGAGCGCCAAAAACAGGTCGTGTTTTGCAGCACGCCAAAAAGAAAGGATTACGGTCTCTCTTTAGCCGTCATATTTTTAAGTATAAAGATGACAATTTTATGTAAAATGTCATCCTTATCAGTATCATCTACCCCTTTAGATGATGGTTTTGGCTCAACCGTCATCACTTATTCTTAAATATGACAATTACAAAATGAAAAACAGAATATGAAAGCGAAAACTTTTATTTCATTCAATGAAAAAGCACAAATTAAATTACATGAACTTCTCTGATATATATAGAGAAGAAAGTGAACTAACTAACCAACTAACAACTACAAAACTAATAAACGAATCTATAACAAACTAACTGTAATGATTTGATTGAAGTGATACAAGACAGAAATTCTAATACTCCCCCTCAAGATGGAGTGTATAGATTATGTACACCCATCTTGGAAAGAAGAGAAAAAAAATGTGAGGATAATCAAGTGCTTTAGTAAACAAATCTGCCAGTTGATATTGAGAAGAGACATGAAAGTTACGGATTACACCAGCTTGAATCTTCTCACGAACCAAATGACAGTCAATTTCGATATTTTTTGTTCGTTCATGGAATACGGGATTTGATGCAATGTGGAGAGCAGCTTAGTTGTCACAACAGAGAGCTGCTACCCAGCCTGGGGATGTTGAACTTGGACGTCATGAAGCAAATATAATAACCAAGTAACGTCAGAAACTGTAGAAGCCATGGCTCGATACTCTGCTTCAGCAGAAGACGGAGAAATAGTTGGTTGTTTCTTTGATTTCCAAGAAATTAAGGAACCAACGAAGATGCATTAAGCAGTGACTGATTTGAGAGTATCAGAGCAGGCAGCCCAATCAGAATCGGAAAATGCTTTAAGATGAAGAGAAGAATGGGAAGAAAAATATAATCTTTGACCAGGTGTTGCTTTAATATACTGCAAAATGCGATGGGCAGCATTGAGATGAGGTTGTCGTGGTGCATCCATAAACTGGCTGAGGCAATGAACTGAATAAACCAAGTCTGGTCTAGTGAGTGTAAGGTAAATCAAGCGACCAATAAGTCTTCGATAAGTGGTTGGATCAAGAAGAAGAACACCATCCCAGAAAACCATTGTCTGAAAGAATTTCTAAAGCATACTTACGCTAACATAATGAAATACCTGCCTTGGTTCTGGCAACCTCAAGACCAAGAAAATATTTCAATGGGCCCAGATCTTTTAGCTTGAATTGAGCATGTAAAGAGCTCTTAAGTGTAGTAATAGACTCAAAATCATTTCCAGCAATTAGTATATCATCCACATATATAAGAAGAGCAATAAATGAAGAGCCTTGGATTTGAGTGAAAAGAGAATAATCAGATTTTGAATGAACAAAGCCATGAACAAGTAATGCTGAAAAAAATTTTGAGAACCATTGCCGTGAAGCTTGCTTTAAACCATAAAGGGACTTGTTTAGTTTGCAAACTAGAGACTCCCCCTTACTACGAAAACCAGGTGGAAGAGATATATATACTTCTTCATGTAAATCCTCATGCAAAAAAGCGTTGTTGACATCTAATTGAATGAGATGCCAGTTCTTGACAGCAACAATGGCTAACAAACAGCAAATTGTTGTCATTTTAGCTACAGGAGAAAATGTTTCAAAGTAGTCAATGCCTTCCTTTTGGGTATATCCTTTGGCAACCAATCGAGCCTTATATCTTTCGTTAGAATCATCGGATCGATACTTCATACAGTAAACCCATTTCAATAGGTTGCTTATCAACAGGCAAACTAGTAATAGTCCAAGTATTATTAGCTTCTAAGGATGCAATCTCCTCTGCCTTAGCATTTTTCCAATGAGGGTAATTAATTGCTTCATGAAAGTATTGAGGCTCAAAAGTACTAGAAACTGATAAGGAGAATTGGCGATGAGATATAGTTTAAAATAAGAAAGAAAACAAGAAATGTCATATGCTTTACCTGTGTGAATTGGACCATTAGCAGTAGAATCTGATGAAGGGGTAATTGAAGATGAAGCTAATTGACAATGATAGTCTTGCAAATAACTTAGTTTACGAGGCACTCGAGTAAATTGACGAAGAGGCAAAGGATAATAAGAAGAGGCAGAAACTGTTTCTAGAATATCAGTAGGAACATTATTAGAAATATCAGAATTTGAAATTGAAGGAATAATGGAGTCCAGAATAGGAATAGAAAGAACAATATCTGGAGAAACTAGGCTGTTATTGTTTCTATCTCAACATTTTTGCTGGTATAAGGTAAGGATGAGGATGTTTGATGATTAGTGGATTTTGTTTCAGATTCAATGCCATCTTTAAGAGGTTCTTGGTGACTTGCTGCAAGCCAGGATATTTTGATGTGTCAAAAGGAAAGCTCATAGCTAAGTGGATAGTTTCTTGTTTTTGTTCTTTATGTTGTTTATAGGGGATATGCTCTGTTTTTATTTTGTTTTTCTGGTATTTTCTGGTTTTCTTAGGGGATTACAGGGATCATGTATTTAAGGGATGGATGTTTTGTCCCTTGGGTGGGTTCTTGATTATGTTGGTATGTCAGTGTACTGATTGTAATTTCTTATTATCTTAATATAATGTATCCTATTGCTTATCAAAAAAAAAAAATATCTGGAGAAAGTTTTTGAGAGGATGAAGAATCAAGAGGATTAGAAGTAGAAGAATTAAAAGGAAAAAGGTTCTCATGAAAAACTACATCTCAAGATGCAAAAATGGAATAAGTATTGAGATCGAGGAGTTTATAACCTTTGATGCCAAAAGGATAACCAAGAAAAACACATTGTCTAGCACGAGGATCAAACTTTAATCGTCCTGCAGTAAGAGTGTTTGCATAACAAAGGCATCCAAAAAATTTTAGGTGATTATATGAAGGAGAAGAGTGAAAAAGGAGTTCATATGGTGATTTATTGGATAGATGTGAAGATAGTATTTGATTAATGAGATAAACTGCTGTTAAAATGGAATCACTCCAAAAAATTAAAGGAAGAGAAGACTGAAAAATGAGTGATCGAGCAACATTGAGAATGTGCTGATGTTTTCTTTCAACGACAGCATTTTGTTGTGGAGTGCCAACGCAACTAAGCTGATGGATAATACCTTTAGAGGCATAGAAAGTTTTCAATTGGAATTCTTTTCCATTATCACTACGAATACATTTAATCTTGGTATCGAATTGAGTTTCAATCATAGCGACATAAGACTGTAACAAGGAGCTAGCATCAGACTTGGAGATCATCAAATATACCCAAGTGCATCTGGTACAATCATCAACTATAGTCAAAAAATATTTATGACCAACCATAGTAGCAGTGTTGAAAGGTGATCCCCAGATGTCACAATGAATTAAGTCAAAAGGGAATTGAGATATATGATTGCTTGAGGAAAAAGGTAAACGCTTTTGCTTAGCCAACGGACAAACAGAACAATGATGAGAAATGTTATTATTATTTTCTATATTTGGCACAAGAAAATTCATCTTAGAAAAAGAAGGATGTCCTAATCAGTAATGCCAGAGATGAGTTTTAGACTCATTAACAGAAGCAACATTTGAAACAGAGGACAAACTATTATAAGTGAAGCTTGGTCTTTGCAGAATATATAAGCCTCTTTTCAATTTGCCCACTCCAATCGTTTTCCATTGCATAAGGTCCTGAATGAAACAAGAATCAGTAAGGAAACAAAAAAACCAATTTGTAAAGGTTGTCAATTTACTCACTAAAATCATATTCAAATTAAAAGAGGGAACACAAAGGACATCAGTCAATATAAGACTTTTGGATAAGTGAACAGTACTAACATGAGTAACAGAAACTGTAACACCATTAGGAAGAGTAACAAATTTGTTCATTACTGATGTAAAGTCAATAAAGAATGAGGTAGAATGGACCATATGATCAGTAGCACCAGTGTCAATGATCCACATATCATTGGAAAGATGATTAGCATTATCATTTTTGGAAGAAAAAATTGAATAAGTATGAATAGGGTTACCTGATAAGTGTTGTGTTGATTGAATGATATTTGCTGTGGAATTGTTTGAAGAAAGACCATATTTGGATATTTGAGAGTTGAGGAGAGCAATTAATTCCTTACATTGTTCTTGAGAGAATAATAATTGAGGAACAGATGTTGCAAGTTCTGTTGGGGGCTAAAGCTCTAGAACAGAAACTTGATTGGCAGATGAATTATTCTTATTTCTAAACTTGTACCCTGAAGGAAAACCATGTAACTTGAAACACTTTTCCATTACGTGGTCAGGAACACCACAATGACTACATATTGGTTTCTCTTTACGATTTTGAAGCTTATTCCCAAAATTTCCTTTATAATGACTTGTGGCCAGAAGATCAGTGGATTCAACAAGAGGAGGTACAGAAATAATTTCTCTCTGTCGTTCTTCTTGAAGAATTAATAAAAAAACTTTGTTGATGGGTGTCAGAGGATCCATTAGCAGAATTTGTCCTCGAATGTGGGAAAATGAATCATTCGATCCCATAAGGAAATGCATTACATATTCATGTTGTTGATATTCAATCAACGTCTTCAAGGCACCACAAGAACACAAAGGAATTGGACGATAGTTAAGCAATTCATCCCACAATCCTTTCAAACGAGTGTAATATGTACTCACAGATTTATCTTCTTGGGTGAGAGAAGATATAGCTTTTTAAAGTGAAAAATTCGAGGGCCATTGCTTTAAAGAGATCGATCCCTGAGATTGAGCCAGACTTCCTTAGCCATATTAAGATAGATCACACTTGCTGCAATCTCTTTTGATAGAGAATTAAAGATCCAAGATAGGACCATATTGTTGCATCAGATCCAAACATTAAACAAAGGATCAGAAACATCAGACGGCTTGTTAATTGTGCCATCGATGAATCCAATCTTATTCTTTGCTGTCAACGCCATGGTCATTGATCGATTCCAAGTGTTGTAATTTTCGCCTGTGAGTAATTAGGACACAAGCAGAGTTCTTGGACTGTCACCATGATGAAGGAAATAAGGGTTGGCTGAATCATCAGAAGAATGAGAAGAAGAAAGAGAATGCGCCATTGATGGAAGCTTAGAGAAGCTCTGATACCATATTACAAAAAATGAAGAATCTATACCATTTATAAAGCCAGAAGGGTGGGTTTGCCTGGTCACATTTCTTTTCCTAAAACTACCCTCATGCAAAGACAAGTTACACATTAAATTAAGACTATTATGGTAAATTACAACACAATTAATCCACCTCCCACGATTTTAGGAATTTGAATGTCGGTAGTTCTCCATTGGTTATCCTATTTTCAAATATCTATCTTCAAAAGTAACCCACTACTCTCATTCAATTTCACATTCCTAACTTTAAGCAATTTAAATTATACATGATCACCCTCTCCAGCAATTACGCTTCTCCATCTTCTACAATAAGTTTCAATTTCTAGCAGTTATTTCTCATCTGCCATCTCTATTTATTTTAAAAAGTGTAGTAGTTAAAAAAAATTCTCACACTCCGAATGCCATACCTGAAAAATCATACCGAGGAGCAAATTAACGAGAAGCTGTGGAAATTTTCTCGAGAAGAATTAAAGCATTTTTTAAACTTTTGCTTTGTCTCCAACCATTTTGACCTTTAACTATTTCCTCATCTTCAAAGGTCCTATGTATTAAGCATTTGTTTCTTTTCATTACCCGGTCTAGTGAGTATTGTTTGTTGAGCTCTTGCATTTGTAGGCAATGCAATTCTTGATAGAATGGGGTGCTATGTAATGGTAGTGCAATAGAATTTTGGGTAAATTAAATTTATACTTTTATTTATGCTGTTTGGTTCTGTATGTTTGATTATTGGTAACATGGATATGCCTTTGGTGCAGTTACTAGCATTTTTCCAATATTGATTTATAGTGTAGAAACAGGTTTATATAAATTATATATTTGCATTCTCCAATGAAGTAGATAGCAAATTATTAAATCCTAAACTTATAGATTGTAATGTATTTAATTGATTTGATTTGATTTAGAGCAGCATATATTCTAGAGAGAATTATGCCACCTAATCAAGACTGTTCTAAAAATGTTCATATAATTCTTAAATTTAGTTTGTGTATTGTAAACTTCATGGCTTTGTGTTAACATGGGTTGCATGGAAATATAAAACTAAAATTAATTTGCCCTTTTTTGAATGATTTATTCTATTTTTACCTACTTTTGCAATACTTTTAATCACCAATTCACTTGATATGTTCACCTGACAAATCTGTATTAAAAAAATAAATAAATAAAGTGAACTTGCTTACGGGGCATTATAAATGACCATGTCAATCAGTCGTCGACAATTTGAGTAAGCCATGATATTTTCTATTTTTTTTTTTTAAATTACACTTATCAAAATTTACCAAAACTCCTAATTTTAAGGACATAAAAATTCTTACTTTAGGATAATTATCACTAAACATATATGTAATATGTTTAGTGATACATGAAAAAGGAGCTAGGTTTTTCCTCATATATGTAATATGTTTAGTTTTGAATAATTGATGGTTTGCCAATTTTTTTTTTTCAATTTTTAATTAAAATATTAAGTAAAATTCCTGATGATATATATGTTTTTACATTTTGTTTTACCTATTTCCTGTTATTTTTTATTTCTCTCAACTCTTTTAGAGTAAGACACGAAAAGTAAAAAAAAAAACAATCCTTTCGAAGTAGTTATGAATTAATCTATGCATTCATATTTTATCTTCCTTTTTTTTTTCTTTTAAATTACACTTATCAAAATTTACCAAAACTCCTAATTTTAAGGACATAAAAATTCTTACTTTAGGATAATAATCACTAAACATATATGTAATATGTTTAGTGATACGTGAAAAAGGAGCTAGGTTAAATTTTCCTCATATATGTAATATGTTTAGTTTTGAATAATTGATGGTTTGCCAATTTTTTTTTACAATTTTTAATTAAAATATTAAGTAAAATTCCTGATGATATATATGTTTTTACATTTTCTTTTACCTATTTCCTGTTATTTTTTATTTCTCTCAACTCTTTTAAAGTAAGACACGAAAAGAAAAAGAAAAAGAAAATCCTTTCGAAGTAGTTATGAATTAATCTATGCATTCATATTTTATATTTTATAATTATAATTTTGCTCAAAAGATATAGTATTTTATTATTTACTCAAATTTGATTATTTCAATCCTATATGAAAAGCTAGAAACATAAAAGGAAAACATAAACTACAAAAAAAGGAAAATAAATTAATTAAATATTAAATATTTGATTTCCATAATTTTTTTCATTTGTACTATATTTTGATTTTATATAATTTCCCTTAGTTATTTTTAACTTAATCAAATTTAAGATTTACAATTAGGATCATACTAACTGTATTTAAAGTTGATATTTTTTTCTAAGATAATGTAATTTTCACCAAAAAGGAAAAAAGAAAAAAGGAAAAAAAATTATTAGAAGATTATGATATCTTATCATGGGCAACATATTAGTGGGTCTTGGAATATGATGAATAGAGATATGAAGGTCCTAATGAATGACTTTAAATGAATATGGATATACTTAGCAGATAGTTTTAAGATTATGATTCATCAATTGATCGCCCATCAGGTTTCGCAATCGACTCTTCACAA
>JAESVK010070472.1:0-34058 GCA_017140935.1 Hamamelis virginiana
TATATATATATATATATATATATATATATATATAATTGTTAGTAAAAGTTAAACCATTATTTTTTGTACAAATGAAGTGTTAGGTTGTTTTTCTGAATATCATAAAAGAACTACTCCTTAAAAATAATAAAAGGGACTAACTTATAAATTAAATATGTTGAAATAAATAGGATCTCGGCAAAGACGAGACGTGATGACCGAGATGAAACGACACGACCGAGATCTCGGTCGAGACAAGACGAAATGACAAATATCTTAGTTGAAATGAAAATATGAGATTTCTCTTCATATATTCGACTCAGGAGAACTTCTCGTCTCGGTCCATACCTAGACCTAGATGACTCGGCCCAGTTATCTCGGTCTCGGCCCAGACTTTGAACCATGATGTTGGTTGATTGATCTTTTTCCGTTTACTTGGTGTAATCTTATAAGGATATGTTCCTCTAGTTATTGAATTGGGTGGGTATGGTTTATATGGGTCTTTCGTATAAAGAATTTTGATAACTTAAGTGACTAGGAAAAAAAGAGACATTAACAATCTTGAATATTGCTGTTTTTTGGGCTTGTTTAAGGGGACCATATGGATTTCACTTGGCACTACTGTGGTAGATTCCATTGGCCTTTCAACGGTTTAGTATTTTTTAATGAAAGTAAAAGAATTTGGAATTTTGTTATTCGCCAAATTATGGTAGTCTACTTCTTTGTTTTGGATAATCAACAAAATGTTATTAAAAGGAAAAGAGGACAAGATGTCCTACAATACAAAGGAAAAAAGAAGTGAAAAAGAACAACAAAAAAACTACAAATCAACCAAACAAAACAAAACCTCTACTCGCACACCTCCACCCAATTATTCAAAATAACAAACAAAGGAACACCCCTAAACTCACTAGACACCGACGCCCAAAAAGAACTCAAAAAAAAAAAAAAAAAAACCCGATCCCACAAACCAATAAAACTATCACACTTATCTTCGAATATACGAGCATTCCTTTCAAGCCAAAGCACCCAAAAAATAGCCAAAACAACACATCTCCAAAGAACCATAGCTCTCTTGGAATATCAAAAAACACGAAACTCAATATCCAACATTGCAGAGGACGATTCTAGAGCCACCCAACATATGTCCAAAGGACAATGCAAGAATAAATGATCAAATGATCAATGCTCTCACTATCATCCCTACACAAAACACACCATTGGGGAGAAATAAACACACCAGGATTCCTTTTTCGCACCATCTCATCAGTAGAAATCTTTCGATGAGCCACAGCCCAAGCAAATATCTGAACTTTTAAAGGCACTTTAGCTTTCCAAATCATTTTGCACGGACTAAAGATAGGCAATGACGGATCATCATATAAGACATCAAAGAAAGATTTAGATGAAAAAAGCCCAGAAGAATGAATAGACCACAATCTTTTATCTTGTACTGAAGGACACAACACCAACCCATCCAAAAGTGACAACAAAGAAAACAACTTTACTCCCTATCATTAAGATTCCGACGAAAATGAAAATTCCATGAAATCGGGAAAGAAGAAGACACCACAAAACGATCAATGGGAGTGTTATGAACCAAAGACAATGCATACACCCGGGGAAATAAAGAAACAAAAGCACGGTCCCCTCTCTAGACATCTTCCCAAAACCGGACTCTATCCCCACATTCGACCTTGAAAGACAGGAATTTACAAAAAGAACTGTAAACCCGGGAAATACCTTTCCAAGGACAACACCCAGAGACGCTAATTCCAAGTTAGCATCCCAACCATTATCGTATAATCCATATTTGCTTATAATAACTTTATGCCAAAGAATCACACTCTAAAGGAAACCTCCGATAAAAAATTTCCATTAACAGCGTAATGGTTAACTGCATTGTAGTGCTTGAAATAGACTTTCCTAATTGGGATCTTTTGTGCAATTCTGATGATTGAGCAGAAAGTCAAGGTCGTTTGAAGGTGATGAGGTTATTTTGCCATCCAATTCCTCCTTTTGATCCAACTGCTCCTATAATTCTTCCGCAACTTGTTTTGCATCAGAAATGAGAAACTTGGACATGCTTTTCCAATAATCATAACCATGAGTATTCCAAACCCCATGTTCAACCTCTAACACTATATACCCCTCCAAAGTATGATAAATAAATTTTTCTCTCTTTTGCATTGGAAATTCCTTTGAAACTTTTTCAATGTTCTAACCATGGACATAGGCACCAAGATAAAAAAGAAAGTGAATAATTGGCAAGGCTTGCCAGGGAGCTTCAAAGTGTTAAATTTAGAAAGGTAAAACAGAAAAGCTGCTGCTATCTATTCAATTATATTAAAAGAGAAGAAATATAAGAGCTTAAATAATAAAACCCTATGCTACGTAAAAGACTTAAAAGACTAAACAACTCCTAAAGATACCTGACTAATAAAATACACATAAAATACATAATGCATCGGACACAGAGAACCATTCCTGTTGATGCGGAGCGTGAATATAAGTGTAGAAGAATTGAATTCACTCTATCCCACACAGCCTAAATAAAAGGCTTGCTATTGCTTCATGTACCGTATTGGGCCCTCTACCTACAAGCTTAGGCTTTTAGGTTGGAAACTTAACATCGTATTAGAGCAATTGTTATCCATGTGACAAGGCCGAAACGAGCCTGCATGTGAGGGGGAGTGTAGAAGAATAGTATCTAGTCTATCCCACATCGCCTAAATAAAAGGCTTGCTATAGCTTCATATACCTGTATTGGGCCCTCCACCTACAAGCTTAGGCTTTTAGGTTGGAAACTTAACAATAAGAAAGGGAGAACTTGTGTTCATCTGGGATATTCTTTGTATGGAAATGATTTTATTATATATGGGGTTATTTTGGTAAGTTTATAGATTAGAATTGTTTGGTTTTTAGACTAATGAATGTTTGGTTATACGATTTGTTAAATTCTATCCTTATTATGGATTGAATATTGTTTAAAATTTAGAAAGTTCTCTTCTTGGAAAATTTTTATTATAAGAAGTTTCTATGATATTAGATCCTGTTTTCTCAAAGTTTATATTTTGATTTAGTTTCTAGTTTGAGTCCAATTAAGAGTTTAGAAATTCTCTCTTTTAGGAATTTGAATCGTATTTAATTTCTATAGTGATTGGTTTTATTTTTGGAAGGCTTTTACTTGCCAAGAAGGTTTTTTATAGTCTATAAATAAGATTCATTGTACCAAAATGAGATTAGAGTTCATTTGTTTAAGTGTTTTGGTTTGATTATCGAAGGCATCCTTGCCTAGATTCGTTCTTCTACTTCTACTTATCATTAATTCTCTGCACAGCTGTGTTCTATAATTAATCCATAACCAGCCTTTGTTCCTTTGTTTTCTGAACTTAAAACTCTACTTCCAAAAACCTAACCCTATTTCTACCAGCCTTTGTAAATACCTTCCCTCCTAAACCCTAAAATAATTGCTGTACAGAAATTTCAATGATATATTTTAGGATGTTTCATCCACTTTTCACCCTTAATCTTAGCCTATCCCAACTCTAATTCATCTACAAAGCCCAGAACCCGTCTTCCACCCTATAAAATCTAAATTCAAAAGCCTCATCTAACCATAACCAATCACATACAGCATTATTCTATTGTTATTCTGTGTCATTGCCTTTTGGCAAATACCTTGAGTTAGGACATTATGTAAAGGGACACTGGAGAGTGATTATGGGGTGCCTTGATGATTTTGATAAGAATATGAACTTTAAGGTGGAGGATGGCTCTAGGATTTAGCCGTGGGACAATGTTTAGTGTGGGGACTTGATGCTTAAGGAGGAGATTGAGGAATTGTTTGATATAGAAGTTGAGAAAGAGTCCTGGGTAAAAGATTGTGTGTCTATTTGAGAGGAGATGAGATGTTTTGGGTTGTTGTGTTTTCTAGGAACCTTTATAACTCGGAGGTGGAGAGTATGGCCAAGTTTTTTGATAAGCTACACTCAACAGAAGTAGTGTGTGTTTCAGAGGATATGATACTGTGGAGAGGAGTCTGGGATGGGAAGATTTCAGTGAATTCCTATTTCGGGAATTTTGTTTAGAGGTGAGGATGCCTTCTTTCCTGTGCATAAGGTTTAGAAGATTCAATCTCCTTCCAAGGTTGCTTTCTTCACTTGGATGGAAGCTTGGAATAAGCATTTGACTGTTGGCAATCTTGCTAGGAATTTGTGCTTCCTAACTCGTGTATTATGTGTAAATAAGATGCGAATCGGTGGATTACCTGTTTTTGCATTGCAAGTGTTGGGTGATGCCGGATTCAATGATGAGAATGTTGGGAAGTTGGTGGGTTAGGAAGAATAATAATCTCTCTCACAAGGGGTGGAGGCTGGTGCCACATGCAATTTTGTGGAATATTTGGAAGGAAATATATTGCAAGATTTTTGAAGATTTAGAGTTCTAATGAGGTGTTAATAAATAAAGTAGTTAGTTCACTTTTTTTTTTTTTTGGTTTTGTGGAAAGGGTCAGATGTTTTTGAGATTCGGACCACTTTCCATCATTTTATAGATTTTTTTATTTTTTTATAGTTTTTTTAGCTTTGGCTCTTTTTGTATACCTCGCGTGGGGGTGGGGGGGGCAATGTTGTGCCCTTTGTTTATTTTTAATGAAATATACTTTTACTTGATCACAAAAAAAAAAAAAAAAAAAAAAAACCCAAATACCTTGAATTCTCTGAAGCATAGTTTTAAGTATCAGGTAATGGACCCATAACGGTAACAGTAAAGGTGTAACAGGTATTGGGTGATATGTAACGGGTATCGGGCGCCGAGGCCGTAATTTTTTTTTTTTTTTTTTTTTTTTTAATTTTTTTTTCACACCAACCCCCAAAAGCAGTGATATGCATGTATTAACCTTCTAGTACTGTATATTAATGTTTTCAAAGAGTTTTAGTACATTTATTTCAAGTTATCAAGTCTTCATTGATCATTAATCAATTAAAATTATTTAATACTCACTTGTTCACAACCAAAAAGAATGTCTTAGTTGATCTTCTGACCCTCTTTGCTCGCTTTGTTGTTGATCTCCTCAAAATGAGTGTTGTGGTTGATCCTCACTATATCCATGTGATTGATCCTGTTCATCTCCTCATCCCTTCGGTCAGATGTAATTGAATACCTCATAATCTGTACCTTCGTGCTGCTGCTCTGTATAGTAAACTGGTGGAGAAGCATAAAGCCGGTATGGATATGGATACTCAGGATTTTGCACAGGTGGTGGATAGTAGTGAGGTTGATCTGTGTATGATGTATATGGTGGTGTTGGTGGTGGTTGTGGTTGTGGTGAATACTTTTCGTAGGGTGGATCCCAACTACCTTGAGAGGATGTGTATCCAAGCCCAAAGTCACCTAAATTCTGTGTAAGGTTTTCTGTGGAAGATTCTTCAGATAATTCATGGTATGTTTGTCGTTTTCTCTAGACTGACTCCCACCCATACTACTGCCACCTGTTTGTCTAGGCCTTGGTAGCAAATTCTTGGAAGGCTAGGGAAGGGTACCTACTTCAGCATTGTCTGCAAATGCACCCAAACCGTGTTCCCCCTGAAAAAACAGTGATGGACATCCATCACTACCACTACGTTCAGGCTCTCCTCCACCTTGAGTACCACCCCCATCATTCTCGCTTGGTAGGCTTAAGCCGCCACCACCACCATTTGTAGTAGCACTTGAATTGGTTCCCTTAGATGGTTGTTGCTGTTGCTCTTGAGTTGCTGGGTTTGGTTCATCATCGTCACACAAGTTCAATCATTTGTTATCATCACGACTATCTAGTAAAGGCGCTTCCCTTTCTTCCAACCATGAACTCAATGGATAATCTTCCTCAAAGATGTAATCCAAGATTATGGGATTAAAGCTGGCATCTATCTCTGCTTGAGTTCTTCTCATTGTGTGCCTCAATTTGAGCCTCATATTGTAATGTAAAAATACAAGTTTTTGTAATTTCTTGTATTTCAGCCTATTCCTTGTCTTCTTGTGTATTTGGCTGAATGTACTCCAAATGCGCTCCCAATTAAAAGAAGAAGTCGTTTGGCTCAAAACTTTGATAGCAATCTGCTGAAGTTCAGGGGCACATGTTCCATAATGGGTCCACCATTTAGCTACACAAAATTGAAAGGAAACAATTAACAAGGGGAGTTTTTGTAATTGCAGTTCTGTAGATAGCACAAATTACATATTTGATTTCTTTGTTTGTACCAGGATTAGTTCGTTGAGCAGCTCTTTGAGCCAAAGGAGATCCAAATGTATCTTTTTTATCCCTATACAATAAATCTATATGTGCGAATATTATTTAGTTAGTAATTAGTGTGAGTTGTTTTTATTTTATAATGGATAAAATTAATGAGTATAAAGTTCTTATTGGCAACTTCTCTTACTTGATTGATTGTCTTGATTTGGTTATCCATATTAGGCTCCAATCCTTGGATGACATCTTTAACCCCTTTCATTGCTTTTTGAGCAGAGGTAGCTCAAGTAGTACCTCCATATAAGAATTGTGGATTTAAAAAATAGCCTACATTTATAAATTAAAGTCAGAATCAAGAGAATTTCTGGCAAGTTATGTAGATCAATAAATGTACACTTAAACTTTTATTAAATTGCAATATTACTTACCAGCTGCATGCAAATCATGATGTAGATGAAAGTTCCAACGTTGATCAATAATCTTCCAATACTTTGTGTGATACTGACAGTTTTCTTGAATAGCCAACTTGGCTCTATTCATAGCCTCATAGATAAAACCCATGGTAGGCTTTTCATCTCCATCCACCTCTAATCTGAGTACTTTAACAACGGGCTCTTCTACCTTGATAACATCAGCGGCTCTTTGCCAAAAATCTTTTGACAGAATGATCTTCTTAACGTCAAAGGTTGGGCCATTTTTTTTTCTTGTCCCAAACAGTTCTTCCAACCATCTGACTTTATCATGTTCCTTAACTCGGTTTTGTACCGAACAATGCTCTCAATGGCAAAGAAATTGGTGGCAAATATGGTAATTGAAATACGAAGCAACTCTTTTCCACCTGTAAACTGCTTCATATAATTGAGCACCCATGTATGATTGTAAATAAAGCCAATGATGGTTTTGGCCTCTGTGAAAACCTTGTTAACACTAGTTTTTTTCCTATATCCTCTAGTATTAGATCAATACAATGTGCAGCACATGCTGTCCAGTACATATGCTTCCTCTTTTGCATTAGAGGATGCCCACCAGCCTTCATTGCTGCTTCATTATCAGTTACAATCTGGACAACATTTTTTTCCCCAACATATTCTACCATTTTATCCATCAATTTGAAATAAAAAGAATTACATTTAGAATGCATTTTACCACACGTTACTTTTTTTTTTTTGTTTCTATAATAGACATACTATTATTAATAATTAACTACTAACCGAAAGTAGAATTCTTCCGTTTCACATCAGATGCATCGCAGGACCACAAGAAAACAGTACCTCTATTGCAATAAACTAGAAAATTAATTATATGCTTCTTAGTAGGGCTTGTTCAACCATCACACATAATGGTTACCCCTCTTTCCTTCCATATCCCTTTGAAAGAGTCGATCCACTGTTGCATCTTTTTAGCTTCACTATTTACAGATACCTCTGATATGTTATATGGCGAAGGGTTTTTGACGCCAGCACCTACATCAATCGCTGTATCAATCAGTGGTTGTGCCTATGGGGATGAAACCACATAAAATGGTAGTCTATTAGACGCAATAAAATTTCCCCATGCATCCCTCAATTTTTCTTTAGCTTTCTTCATGAATGATTGCTTTATTTTTGGTTGCTTGGAGCTCTTGCTTCGATTGATTGCTGGTTCCATCGCCCTCAGCTTTGATCCATGGCTATTTGGATCAATCCATTTGCGAGTACTACCACTAAGCACACCAGTTTCTCTAACTGCACTTCTCTAACTGTATTGGATTTCCTCAATGCAGAACCAGAACTCCCTCCCGCGTCATACCGTGTGCCTGCCGAAGCCCTAAATCGCATGGTATCTTCGTATTCTCGTTGCTCCCTTAAACTTTCATGCCTCTAACATAAGCCATCTCCCGTTCTGTTTCTGCACTGAGGAAATCTAGTACAATTAAACTGGTGTGCTTGATGGTAGTACTTGCAAATGGATTGATCCAAATAGCCTTGGATCAAAGCTGAGGGTGATGCAACCAGCAATCAATCGAAGCAAGAGCTTCAAGCAACCAAAAATAAAGCAATCATTCATGAAGAAAGCTAAAGAAAAATTGAGGGATGCATGGGGAAATTTTATTGCGTATAATAGACTACTATTTTCTGTGGTCTCATCCCCATGGGCACAACCATTGATTGATACAGCGATTGAAGTAGGTGCTGGCGTCGAACCATTCGCCATATGACATATCAGAGGCATTTGTAAATAGTGAAGCTGACAAGATGCAATAGAGGATCAACTCTTTTAAAGGGATATGGAAGGAAAGAGGAGTGACCATTATGTGTGATGGTTGGACAAGCCCTACTGAGAAGTATATAATTAATTTTCTAGTTTATTGCAATAGGGGCACTGTTTTCTTGTGGTCCTACGATGCATCTGATGTGAAACGGAAAAATTCTACTTTCGGCTAGTAGTTAATTATTAATAATAGTATGTCTATTATAGAAACAAAAAAAAGTAACGCATGGTAAGTGCATTCTAAATGTAATTCTTTTTATTTCAGATTGATGGATAGGATGATAGAATATGTTGGGAAAGAAAATGTTGTCCAGATTGTAATTGATAATGAAGAAGCAATGAAGGCTGGTGGGCATCTTTTAATGCAAAAGAGGAAGCATATGTACTGGACAGCATGTGCTGCACATTGTATTGATCTAATACTAGAGGATATAGGAAAAAAAAACCAGTGTCAGCAAGGTTATCACAGAGGCCAAAACCATTATTGGCTTTATTTACAATCATACATGGGTACTCAATTACATGAAGCAATTTACAAGTGGAGGAGAGTTGTTTCGTACTTCAATAACCAGATTTGCCACCAATTTCTTTGCCATTGAGAGCATTGTTCGGTACAAAACTGAGTTAAGGAACATGATAAAGTAAGATGGTTGGAAGAACTCTGTTTGGGGCAAGAAAAAAAATGGCCCAGCCCATGACATTAAGAAGATCATTTTGTCAAAAGATTTCTGGCAAAAAGCAGCTGATGTTATCAAGGTAGAGGAGCCCCCTGTTAAGGTACTCATATTGGTGGATGGAGATGAAAATCCTACCATGGGTTTTATCTATGGGGCTATGGATAGAGCCAAGTTGGCTATTCAAGAAAACTGCCAGTATCACACGGAGTATTGGAAGATTATTGATCAACGTTTGAATTTTTAGCTACATCATGATTTGCATGCAGTTGGTAAGTAATGTTGCAATTTAATAAAAGTTTAAGTGTACATTTATTGATCTACATAACTTGCCAGAAATTCTTTTGATTGACTTTAATTTATAAATGTAGGCTATTTTTTAAATCCACAATTCTTATATGGGGGTACTACTTCAGCTACCTCTGCTCAAGAAGCAACGAAAGAGGTTAAAGATGTCATCCAAGAATTGGAGCCTGATATGGATAACCAAATCAGGGCAATCAATCAAGTGAAGTTGCCAATAAGAACTTTATACTCGTTAATTTTATCTATTATAAAATAAAAACAAGTCATAATAATTACTAACTAAATAATATTCGCACATATAGATTTTATTGTATAGGGATAAAGAAGATACATTCGGATCTCTTTTGGCTCAAAGAGCTAGCTGTTGAGCGAACTAATCCTGGTACGAACAAAGAAATAAAATATATAATTTGTGCTATCTACAGAACTGCAATTACAAAAACTCCCCTCGTTAATTGTTTCCTTTCAATTTTGTGTAGCTGAATGGTGGACCCATTATGGAACATGTGCCTTCCAAGAATTTGTCGCCAAGGCCTAGACGAACAGGTGGCAGTAATATGAGTGGGAGTCAGTGTAGAGAAAATGACAATCATACCATGAATTATCTTAAGAATCTTCCATAGAAAACCTTACACTGAGTTTAGGTGACTTTGGGCTTGGATACACATCCTCTCAAGGTAGTTGGGATCCACCCTACGAAAATTATCCACCACAACCACCACCATATACATCATACACAGATCAACCTCACTACTATCCACCACCTGTGCAAAATCATGAGTATCTATATCCATATTGGCCTGATGCTTCTCCACCGGTTTACTTTAGAGAGCAACAACACGAAGATATAGATTATGGGGTATTCAATTACATCTTACCGGAGCGATGGGGAGATGAACATGATCAATCACATGAATATAGTAAGGATCAACCACGACACTCATTTTGTGGAGATCAACAACACAGTGAGCAAGGTGGGTTAGAAGATCAACCAAGACATTCCTTTTGGTGGTGAACAAGTGAGTATTGAATAATTTTAATTGATTAATGATCTGTGAAGCTTTGATAACTTGAAATAAATGCACTAGAACTCTTTGAAAATATTAATATACAATACTAGAAGGTTAATATATGCATATCACTGCTTTTAGGGGTTGGTGTAAAAATAATTAAAAAAAAATTCTTGGCCTCGGCGCCCGATACCCGTTACGTATCATCTGATACCCCCGATACCCGTTTCACCTTTACCGTTACTGTTATGGGTCCGTTATCCGATACTTAAAACTATGACACCGACACTTTTTGTCAATCGTTGGACATGTATTCGACACACCTTGATTGTGTTCTTGCCATGTCCTTGCCATGTCCTTGATATTAATAATTTTGTCTTTTAAACAAAGACTAACTGAGTAGAGAAAATATGAACTACTAACTAATTTGTATGGATAAGACACTAAAGATATTCTTGTTAAAGCTTGTGATCATATGAGAGGTTTAAAATTCTTGGGACTAATGGACCCACTCACTTGAGGAACAAAGATAACCAAAGAAAAGTAGCATGAACACGCCATGTTCTGACCAATTCTTCTCTACTACTTCCTAGACATGAATGGGATGAGGATACTTTTCAGACATGCAATAGATGCATATTTTGTTGATAAACAACTTGCACTTGACGAATTGAATTATGGTTTTCTCTTAGATTATGGAAAAGCTTAATAATGGTGTGTGTGTGTGTGTGTGTGTGTGTTTGTGTGTGGGTGTGTGCGACTACATCCTAGTCGTGTTCATGTCTTGTTTTTTGAAAATTTTCCATGTCCAAATTGGGGTTGGGTTTGAATGGGAAGCTTTTAAGGGCATGTCTTTTCGTCTTGTTTCTCTTAAAGGAGTAGCTGCAAATGCGTTTGAAGTTAAATTTCTACAAAAGACTTGATTGGTCCGATATTGAGCCTGCTTCATTACTTGTGTTATATTCATATTAATCTGTTTTATGCATGGAGGAACAAGAAATATGGATCATGTCTTTGATTGGATGTCTCATCTATTGTGCATCGTATTGGACAATTGATCCAGCAAACCTCTTATTCATCTAACTGTGCATAAATTTTGGCACCTGTGTGTTTCAGGGAAGGGGAAGCTATGAAGATCGCACTGAAATGCTTCGTCTTATTGTTGATCTCGTGGAGGCGAGTATCTATGCTGATAATCCAGAATGGAGGTTGAGATCATTCTAAATTTACTTATGTTGACAAATTATTATTGTGTTATAAAATAATGTTAACGCTTAAAAAACAAGTTCTATTGACCTCCTTTTAGTTGCATAGCTGCTGTTTCTTTACTCTGGTTTATTAAAAAAGGGGAAAAGAAAACAAGTAACCTGAAAATTGGTTCTGCATTCTGTTTTCTGTAGTGTTGATGAGCAGGTTACGAAGGACATACAACTTATAGATTCAATAGCTGAGAAACAAGCTCAAATTTTCTCTGAAGAGTGCAAGTTGTTCCCTGCAGATGTGCAGATTCAATCCATATATCCATTGTAAGGTTTTTTCTTTTCTTCATCTTTTTCTTTATTCATGTTCTCCTCCCAGCTCTATCTACATTAAAAATTCATTTATTAGGCCGTGATGGAAAAATGTTGGTACATTGGAGTTACCTTAGTTATAATTGTAGATTTTTGACATCATTATTTGATATTTAGCTGCTTTAAGTTGCTTCAAAACTTGACAATATTGTTTTGTTGCCACTTATTGTACAAGTCAATTTTTAATATTGAGTTGATCTAGTGGCCGTTGTTTATAGATTGCTAGAAATTAAAGGACATGCTTGGTGTTCACAAAAGGAAAAAGGAGTGGTTGTCTCATAATAATTGTTTCTAGTACAAAATGCTTGTGTAGTTTCAACATGTGTCACCAACAGAGTTGGCCATGTATTGCTTTAAGAATGTGGGATGGGCAAGAGGACGCATCACCTCGAGCCCCAAGGTTTGTGCAACTTAGGAAAGGAAGGTCGTCATGATCTCAACATGTTTGAGGTCACACCTAAATCTTGGCATGTTAAGGTTACAGTGTCATGCAATATCACACTTTGATCATGGCATGCAAGGCCCTCATGACCTAAGCACGGAGGTTGCACTCGATGGTGGGAGCTATGGCTCACAGTCGCTTTGGTTCCCCTTGAGAGTGCTTAAGGCACCACCTCACCACTTCCGCTAGGTCTATTTTAAAATTTGGGTCTTTATAATAAGTCCCATTAGAAGACGCTCTCCCACGATCTTCTTCCCATAGCAATCTCTCATACCTAGCAGTCTGAGCAAATAGTTCAAATAAATCTTCGAAGTCTATTCCCTTAAATTTTTTTCTTAAATTCCAAATCAAGGTTGTTTTGTGCTAATCTCACAAATTCGGCTCTGGTAACATCACCCTACATCTGTTTCGGGCTTTGTTGAATCGAGAGATGTACTGCTCTGCTATTTCAGTTGGCAACTGTTTTAAACTAGACAAGTTTGCCATGGTTACTTCTCGCTTCAATATAAAGAACTGGGTAGTGAACTTTTCTTCCATCTGTCTCCAATTAAATATCGAATTTGGTGGGAAACTTGTATACCAAGGCTGAACAGTTAGTGAGTTTCCAAACAACCGTAATTTCAAATTTGTATTACCGGACACCTCCCCACACTTAATAGTAAAACGGCCTGTGTTCCACAGTCTTCTCACCTCCTTCAAAATAGGCTGAATTCTGGGATTTTGTAACCCCTAGTAAAATCGTTATATTGATCAATGTAATTTGGGTATGGCTTCTTATATGTAGGTCTCGCAACCCTCCGTCGGGCTCCGTTAGCCATACATTCTTGCACTATGTTCATTAGCTTATTACGGTCTATGACCATGTTATTTCCTAATTGGCCGTGATTTGACCTCTTGTCGACTCGTTTATTTAGAAGCCTTGAGGTCTTTCAAGCATAAACACTGGATTGGGAAAAAATTCATAATTCTTATTTTGAAAATTATTGTTCGAACTTCGTCCTTTTGCCTTAGCTCCTTGCCTCCTTTGCATTTGGGCATAAAATTCCCAATTAAATTCGCGACTCCTGTGTTTTTCTTTAAAAGACATACCGAGACGAAAGCCATGAGAGGTTAAGTTTCTTAATCCTCTCCCCCCGGGCATCTGGTTCATTATTGGCTGTTTCCTGCACTTTTATTATGTACATCATGAGTCGAACCAATTCCATTAGCTTTGCTATTTGAACCCATATGGAGTCCTTTCGTCGAGCTCCTATCATGTTCTCCGTTTCTCAAAGGAGGAGGAACATTAAGTTTTTCCTCATCATGCATCACAGATTGTTTCACACTTGACTCATTTCTATTGGCTACGGCCTCGTCAGAGTTGTGAATATACTCTTTTGGTTTTTCAAGAGGTCTATGGATCTTAAACGGATTGGAATCATTGGATCCGCACATTAACTCTATGTGATTAGCTACCTGTTTAATAGCTTTGTGTTGTTTTTGGCTGCTTTTTGGTCATCCAAAATCTGAACAAGTTCTAAAGACTGTACAATTTGGACTTGGATCTAGTTTACCCAGTCGACAGTCGTACCAACCATATATTGTGCTATCTATTCAATTGTTGTGGCAAAAGCATGTTGCACAACTTGTCCTATGTGTTGGGGCATGGCTTAAAGACTACATGCATTAAAACAGAAAAATACTCAAGGAGACCGAAGCCATGAAGTTCTTCATAAATGAACTTGAAAGCAAAAACTCCTACAGACTGGAATTGACTGCAAAGAAAAGCATAAATGCCATTACATAAAACAAAAGAGTTTGTTGTTGTTCTCAGTGATGATGATGATGATGGTGCCTTTTCCCTTTCACGCATTCTTTATATATTTTGGAAAATAACTGCTTCCAATTTCCACGTTTAGGATTTAATAACCACCTTGTAGTGGCTCGCTCTCTTTTTTCATGCAATGGTCCACGTTCCCAAGTATCAGCACATTTTATTCTCCATGATTCCATGTATTCTCTCTCTTGCCACGTGTTCTATGTAGGTTTCTAAAACCTTGCGGAAGCTATTTTAAAAAAAAAATCTAGATTTAAACTCATGTTTCTTTAATGGCTAAAAACAAAGATCATACCTTTTGAGTCCCTGTAGAGACTGTGTGGAGAAGAAGGGGTTGAAAGCTCCTTTGAATCTTCACTACTATGATCCTTGAAAACTTGAAAGAGAGAGAGAGAGTGTGGGCTCTCAAAATAATCAAGAGGAAAGCAAAAGCCAAGAGGGAATTGGGATAGCCGACCATAGGGGGGAGACCTATTTATAATGCTTTCCTCCCTCTCTTTCCTATTTCAACTAGGACTAGTAGTGGGACCAAATGGAGTTTCTAATTTGGCTCCTATTGGTTAATTCTATCATCCAATCAACTCTTGATTTAAATAGATGACCAATAAATAATTACTAATTCCACTAAATAATAATTATTGCACTCTAATTTAGAAATTCATAAATAAACCCTTATAATGCTAAATACTTACAATAATACCCCTCCACCAATTAATGCATAAGAATATAATAAAGTGTAAACCTTTACTATCCAAAATATATATTCTTATTTCTTATATTCCTTGTGACCTAATTAATAATCCTTTAATTACTATTTACATTTTAACAAACCTTTTACTAAAATGACTGCAGTTTTAGTAATTAAACATTTAATTAGCACAATGGAGCATTTACTCTCTTCAAGTAAGAGAGGGTAGATTCCTTCTTGATAAATAATGTTCTCTTAATCCCAAACCCTAGCTACCCAAGATACCGAGGTGTTGATCTTAAAGACCTCACTCATTGGTAAATCAAAGTAACTAAAGTAAAGAATTAAAGTTCATTATTATCTCAGGATTAAGAGTAATTGTAATTAGCACTTATGAGATTCACATTACTTAGGATAGTGATTTAATGTAATGAGATTCTCATAGTCCTCAGTGCACCAAGTACACTGGTATATCAATTCAAAGTCTTACACTTTGATATTAGAGATTTCATGTTCTATCAAATAGAGATTGATATACTACAACCTTAACAAATGAGATGCCTAGTCTCATTATTGGTTGTGATCATTATTTAAATTACAAGGTTTATGATTTATATCTCTCACATACAAATCACCATTTGTATGAGTAAATCATATTCAATGTAATTAAAGACTCATATTTATCTCATAAATAAAAACAATGTTCATTGTATGAATTGCATAAAAGGAAATAAATCATTTGTTATAAACATGAAAAAGACAATAATAGTTTTGAGGGCATACAATCCGAACATCCTCCTTCCACAAATGGGAATTCCTTCAAAATTTCTGTTGGTGTGAACAGGAGAGAAGCGAGGAAATATCAAGATTAAAAATAAAATCCTCATAGGACTCATTAGTGGGAAAGGGATCTATGTATACCAATTTCTCTCGAGATATAAGAGCACTTTTGGGAGGAATTGTGAAATATGGAATGCATTCATGGAAAACAACATGTTGAAACACATACAATTTTTTAGACACTGGATTATAATACCTATGCCCTTTCTGAGTAACACCATACCCTAAGAATACACACAAAGTAGAACAAACATAAAGCCTGTGACAATCCTGTTTTGGAAGAAGAATAAAGCAAGCAAAATCAAAGACACATACGAGAGAATAGTTAGGTGGCGGCCCAAACAAATTTTCATATAAGAGAAGTTGAGTTGGCATTCTATTAAGAATATGAACTGCAATAAGAACAATCTCACCCTAGAAGACAAGGAACAAAAGAAGAAAGGAGATCATGAGCATTTTCAGCAATGTGCTGATGTTTCAATTCAACAACACCATTTTGTTTGGGCGTGTCTAAACAAGAGGATTGCTGAATAGTACTAGAAGTATTTAAGAAACTTAGTAGATTCGGTTAAAAATGTTAACTACCCAAATAAGAACAAAGAATCTGTATGGTTGTGGAAAATTGAGTTTGAATCATAGAATGAAAGTCACGATTTAACAAAAGGAATCAGATTTATGGGGCATGAGATGCACCTAATAGAATTTACTGTAATCATCAGTAAAAGAAACATAGTACAGAGAATCACCTTTAGTGGCAATATGCGAAGGTCCCCACACATTAGTTTGCACTATATAGAGAAGGGTGAAGTAGCAATAGAAGTACTTTTATTAAAAGGTAAAGCTGTCATTTTTGCAAGTTTGTAGCCACTACAATCACTAACGTTACTTAAGGACAGTTTACCCAACCGACTAGACAAAACAAGACCTTGCAACCTCTCACTCGATAGATGAGCTAACCTAGAATGCTAAATATTAAAAGGAGATGACTTGTGATCTAAGCCAAAAGAGGGCAGTGCGGATGAAGCACTCCTAGAATTTGAGCTCTATAGAACATATAGATGAGCTATCTCTTGGACATCCAATTTTGAACCACAGAATCAAGAAAGAAAAACAAGACATCAAATCTTGAGTCAGAAAGTTGACTAAGGGTCTGTTTGCTGTTTGTTGCCGAGAATTGAAACTCTCAAGAATCTCAAACTCTAGAGAATTCAAACTCCCAAGAGTTAAAATTCGTTGTTCAGATGATCGTGAGAAATTTGTTTAAGCACTCCTAAATTTTTAATTTGAGTTATTGTGACAATAGAAAAAGAAATCACTCATCTAATTATCATTATGAATAATAATAAAATTTTATTTATAACAATTATTGTTATTTAAAAAAATTATTATAATATTATTTAATATAATATCTATATCAGTCATATTTGGGTTAATTGTACTTTTGTACCCCTGTACTTTGGGGTGTTTTTCAGTGTGGTCCTTCCACTTTTTTTTTCACCCCTCAGTTTCTTATCCATACAATTTTAAATTTTTTAATGAAGGATAAATTGGAGATAGACGTTAAGTAAGTGGACAGAAAGCTGACGTGGATTAGGTGCTAGTCACATGGATCCTAGCTGGCAAACAGGTTGGAGATAAAGGCTTCTATTATTAAAAGTTTAATTACACTTTTGTACCCTGTACTTTGGGATAGTTTTCAATTTGGTACCTGAACTTTGTTTTTTCTCAATTTCATATTTATACTTTGGGATAGTTTTCAATTTGGTACCAGTACTTTGTTTTTTCTCCTTTTCATACCTGTACTTTGGGGTAGTTTTCAATTTGATACTTGTACTTTATTTTTTCTCAATTTTATACATGTACTTTTAAAAAAATTTCAATCAATGCCAAATTGGGAACGGCCGTTAATATGACAAACAGAAAACTGACGTTGCAGTCAGACTAGCTGTGTGGCAAAAATGAAGGACCTTCATTCGAACGGGAGAAGGCATGAAGGCAAAACATAATTCCCACATAGTCTAGCCTGTTCGAACCAAGGCATAATTGAGGCATAAAAGAGGATTTTGGCCCGTTTAAACCACAATTTTTTTTTTGAAATTTTCAATATAATGTAGACCTAGTGTATGCATACAATGGTTTGAGATGTTGGACAAAAAAAAAAAAAAAAAAAAAAAAAAAATTCAATTTTTTTTGTGGTTCGAACAAGCCAGAACCATCTTTTATGCATTGGAACCATCTTTTATGCATTGGTTCCAATAGGCTAGACCACGTGGGAATTTTGTTTCGCCTTCGTTTGAATGGAGGTCCTTCCTTTTTGCTATGTGATTAACCCAATTGCCATGTCAGCTTTCCGTTTGTCAGATTAATGGCCGTCCCCAATTTGGCCTTGATTGAAATTTGTTTTTTAAAATACATGTACCAAATTGAGAAAAAACAAAGTACATTTACCAAATTGAAAACTACCCGAGAGTACAGGGTACAAAAGTGTGATTAAGTCTTTATTTAACTAGTTACCCATTCAAACGACATATTTATCTGTTCGAATAGAGCCTTTATCTCCGGCCTATTTACCAGTTAGGATCTATGTGGCTACCGCTTAATCCACGTCAGCTTTGTGTCTACTTATTGAACTCTCGTCTCCAATTTGTCCTTCATTGAAATTTTTTAAATTGTATGGCTATGAAATTGAGAAAAAAAAAGGTATAGGGACCAAACTGAAAAACACCCCAAAGTACAGGGTATAAAAGTGCAATTAACCCTATAATATATTATATATAAATTATTATATAATGTACATGAGTAAAGATATCAGATCTCAACTTGGTGAGTGTATCCTTTTATTTATTTTTTTAATGGTGAAAAAGAGCATTAATTAATCAGTGAGTGGATCCTACAACCTATGTTACATGGACTCGTATACGAGTGTCGGGTGTGGGTACATGTCCAAGTGTCGGATTCATCTATTTTTCAAAGATTTTCCACTATTTTGAAGAATGCGGTTAGAGTATCCTTATCCTTGTCCAAGTATTAGGTGCGGGTACTTCGGGGTGAAGCGAAGAGTCCTTGTAACATAGCCTACAACTCTGAAAAGATTCTGGCTGAGAGGGAGGGGGAGAGAGAGAGAGGGTGAGAGAGAAAGAACAAGGAAGGAGGGAGCTGCAGTAGCATCTTCTTCTTCCGGCAATAGCAGCTGCATCCTTTTCCTTTGCCGCCAATAGCAGCTTCTTTTTCTCTTCTTCTGGTGTCGGCGGCACAACTTTCACCTTTATAATTTTAAATTGAAATGTTTAGAGTTTGGATTTCAGAAATAACAAAAGAAGGGAAAAGAAAAAAATTTCAGATTTGTACCCTGTTTTGGGTTTGATTCCCAAAGATATGCATCTGTTTGTATATTGGAGTTGACGAGTGTGTTCGATTTGCAAAGCTTGATATTAATTGACTGGCAAAGAATTTCGTCGGGTTGAATTGGTTTATTTTTTTATTATTATATTATTATTATTATTATTATTTTTTCCGGTGTCAATAGAAAGAGCAGGAATCTTGAATTCCCACAATTTTTTATGGGAGTTTCATCTCCAGCATTCACGGGATTTAGAATACCCCAAGAAATTGAGAATCCTGCAAACAAAGCAACACAAATGGTGAAAATTTTATCAACTCCCGGGAATCTTGAAATCCTGCCTCCAATTCCCACCAAACGAACACTGTCCAATAGACAATAAACTAAGGGACAGCTGCCAAACATAGAAAACATTAGCGATATATAAAAAGGAAGAGGTAGAGGGAATAATAGAGCCAACAAATTCAACATGCATAGGAGAGCAATTTGGAGTAAAAGTTTAGTAGGATTAGGGGGGACACAATTACTTAAAAAAAACAAATTAGGAGTCATATGGTGTGAAAAAACAGAATCAAATATCCAAGTAGTGGAAGATATACCTTAAGAAATAGAATCATGAAAACTTGAATGAACAGAAGACATAGTAGAGACTTGAGTTTGCGTTAGAGGAAGATGCAAGCATAAAGTACAACTGCTCAATTGATTTTAAAAATGCAGAAAAAGGCCTGTTACAATGCTGAGAAGATGTGTAACTGCTGGTAGGTGGAGAACAACTAATGCTAGGATACTGTATAGTGCTGTCAGTATGCTGAGATGAGGCAATTGGACTGCTAAGAAAGCTGAAGATATTTCGACTAAAATCTATGGTAGTGCGACTGCTAAGGTTTGCTGGAAGGGTTTGTATGGCCTGCTAGAGTGCAGCCTTGGTGCGACTAGGGTCTGCTATTGGGTTTGAATGAAGAAAAGAAGGCTGCTGGTTGCTGTGATGTGTGCTGACAGGGTGCTGGGAAGGTTCCGTTCTTGCTAGGTTGCTGTTTGAGAGGTTGATACGTTGAAATTGAGTACTGCGATGGCTGCTGGGGGAGCGACTAGTGCAAAGAACTGTTTGGCTGCTGTCTGGGTGGTGCAACAGGTTGCACTTTGCTGCCGGGTGGTGCAACTGACTGTAGGAGTCTTCTAGGAGATGCTGTATTGGTGCAAGAGGGGAGCGAAGAAGTTCCAAAGATCTGGTATTTTTAACTATAATGGTCGCATGTCTGGTGTAGATCCGATACTCATACCCACGACATGGTTACATGGGTACATTGGGTTGGGGTGCTGATTTCAGGTATCACAGCAACGTGCATTGAAATAAATATGAGCATAATTGCACAACAAGATGAGTAAATTTATGTGGACACGGAAGTTTTTTTGGAGGGTTTTGATACTTCTGTTGAGTAATAACTAATAACAGGTTTGTAGTCCTTTAAGTTGATTTACTAGAACCTATAATGTATTTAATGTTGTGATTTCTTCCCCGAAATAACTATTTACTTTTGCTGCCGCTACTACTCTAACTCAACCCAACTCTACTCTACAAAGTTATTCCCAAGGACTAGGGGTTGGCTGCGTGAATTCTTTTTTGCGATTCAGTTTATCTAGTCATATCCACCATTAAATTCTTGGGAAGCATGTCATTCCTCTCAACCTTGGCCCACATTCTTTTACCTTCCTCTTGCCCTTTTGATTCCTCCAGGTTGAATCAAATTACTTCTTTGCAGTACTGCATTCATTGCCTTAGGCTGCTTTCATCTTATCCTCAATTGATGCCATCTTCAACTTCCCATGAGTGTATTCATTTCTTATTCTGTCTTTTCTTGTGCTGCCACTTATCCTTCTTAACATTTTAATACCGCTTATTCTCATTTTGGAACATGTTATTTTTTTATTATTCAACATTTTGTGACATAAGTATAGATGATCATATATCTGTCTTATATAATTTTTCCTTCAACTCTATAGGTAGCTTGCAATCACACAGAAGTTTAGAGTTACTTCGCCTCTTCATCAATCCTGATCTAATTCTACAGGCAATGCCCTACTCAAGCTCCCTTGTTTTATTATAATTGTTCCAGGATAATGTAAACGGTCACTTCAGAGTATCTCTTGGCTATCAATTTTTACAACATCTTCATTTCTAGTTATTAAAATTTGATTCCATATATGTTCTCTGTCTCAGTCCTCCTGCTGCTGACCACTGCTGGTACTGTTACTCCCATTACTTCTACTGCTACTAAATGTAGGTATTGGGCACAGTAATGGATTTTGAAGGGGATACCATGTGCAGTTTTCAAATGCATCGGAATACATAAGAGAATGCTGTATAACAGAACATGTTAATAAAAAATGACATACAAGGGGTTATATTGTTTTGGTGCAATGTAATTGTCATTGAGTAGTTTCAGGTTTTGGAGTTATTTCGTTTGAGTTAATAGAGCCTATAATGTATATTGTTGTGATTTATTTCCCTTTATGACTGTAAATATTGCTGCTTCACTGTAGTAGATTTTGGACTGCAATGTTATGTTGAATAACAAAATGCCTTGAAATAGGGTATCTGTATGGCAGGTCATATAAATGTACAAGAACGTTGAAGACGTCCAATGGTTTTGTAGTCCTTATTATCGGCTTGATAGATCCTGTAATGTATTATATTTTTAGTTGCTGTCTTTTCCACCCTTACATATTATTACTACTATACTGCTGCTGCTTCTACTGCTGTGACTGCTGTTGTTGCTATTGCTAATACTATAACTACTTATTCTACTGCAACTACTACCACCACAGCTACTGCTGGTGCTACTAGTGCTACTTGAATTACTGATATGGCTACTACCACTGCTCATTACTGTCCCTCCTGTTGCTTCTATTACTTTTACTGTTAACATTGTTGCTATTAGAATTACACTAGTACTATTATTATTATTATAACTAATTGTAATAGTGATAGCAGCTTTGTATTAACTATTTAGACAAATCACGGGTGCCCCTCCTGTTGCTTCTATTACTATTACTGTTAACATTGTTGCTATTAGAATTACACTGGTACTATTTTTATTATTATAACTAATTGTAATAGTAATCGCAGCTTTGTATTAACTATTTGGACAAATCACGCTCTACCATTGTAAGCTTTTAGCATGTAAAATCGACTTCTTCATTTTTGAATGATATATTTTAAAAATGACCAATATGTTTATATCAAGTGAAATGGATAGCCTTTAATCATGTTATGATAGCAGATGCTTTTATATCATGAGCCTTGGCTTAACATTCTGTTCTTTTAATCAAAGTTCTTTTGCAGGCCTGATATTTCTGAGCTGGAGACAAAACTTTCAGAACAATCAAAGATACTCCTGAATCTTCAACAGAAGGTTGATGATTTGGCATCAAAGGTTTATTGCTGTGCCTTAGCTCATATCTTGCTTGCCTTTCACATTTATCTTTTGGGTCTTCTGTTCCTTGTATCTTGGATCTACTCAGCAGCTTGATAAGCTTCATCTACTAACATTTCTAATACTATCCTTTTCTAGATGTTTTAATATCACAGTTATCTCACATATACAGTGATTGTAATTCGCTTTTTAGTTTTTCCCATTAAGGCTTCATCAATGTAATGCACTTTTTCAGTTATGAGTTTGATTGCTTGAATCTTCTGTATTTTGCTAAGACATGACAATTCAGTCTGAATTTCTTCCTTCTTCAACTTGTAGCCTACTGTATATACTTTCTTTTTTGAGGGGTGTTGCTTTCACAGGCTTTAAATTTCAACTTTGGGAAATATTGTTCACCTATTGCCACCATTTACTTGTTCAAGATAAGGGTAATTTTGACAATTTAGTTTTTAAACATTTTAAAATAGCTTGTACAATCGTGGAACATTCTGACAAAGAACTTAAAGTTTTAAGAATTTGTCCTTATCATACTTCACCATTTCACTTACCATAGTTGACCTAACTTAATGTTGTATAGTTTGATGATTTGCAGACTATAAAAGGGATAAATGACACAGCCCCAACCCCTCTCCCCCCAGGAAACTATAGGTTATGTTCACAAAATTCTCTTAAACAGAAGATGAATTTTTAAAGGGAAGGAAGAATCACTAGTGAAATTGAAGAGTAAGGTAGCTGGGAAATTTTTTTCTTGGAAAGAACCGACCAATATTGATTCCAGAGGGTTTTTTCATAGTTTATTGAGTTCTCTTTTTATGTAATTTTTTGTTCTTTTCTTTTTGTATACCTTGTGTATATAGGGGCTTTGTTTTTGCATGGTCTCTTATTTATAAAACCATACTTTATTTAATTAAAAAACCCATCTAAACTTCAAAATCTGACAAATAACCCCTGAACTATAGGCTAGGTTCACAAATTCCCATTTACTTCAAAACTAAACAAATAACCCCCCTAAACTATGAATGTTAGATTTTGCTACCCTTTGTCTGTCTGCCATTGGGAATTTTGAGGATAATAGACCATATGAGCATTATGTGACGTCACCAATTTAATCCCTAAACTACCCATTACAATTTTTTTGGTCATTAAATTTGATGGAAATAGACCATTTATAATTTTTTTTTTTTCCATAAGTTCACACGGTCTTATTCCATCAAACTTAATGACTAAACAAATTATAAAGGGGTAGTTCAGCCATGAAATTGGTGACGTCACATAATGCTCACATGGTATATTATCCTCAAATTTCCTAGTGGTAAATAGACGGGGCAAAGCATCATAATCCATTAGTTCGGGGTTTTTGTAAAACTGACCTACATTTTTGGCGGTTATTTGTATGGTTTTGAAGATTAGTGGGAGGCTTTATGAGAGTGATCAATAGTTTAGGGCTGTAATTCACCCTTGTAATTATTATAAGTAATTCCCAACTTATTTTAAAGTTTCCAAATTGTTCAGTAATTTAAGGATGACAACATGTGCCTTTTTTTTTTTTTTTTTTTTGACCTTTTGCTTGGCATTTCTTTTTTTGCCACCGAAATTCATTCGTGAAATTTTCCCAGCTTATTCAAAAATATCTTCCCAATTTATTCTTGAAATTCAATTTATTTTTGGCTGTGAATTCTTCCATAATTTTGAAGAAGTCACCATATCTTTATGTAACAATTAATTGTATTTTCTAGTTTACTTTTTGTTGTTTTCATCTTTTATTTAACTCTATTATTATTGTGCCTTTTGTGTTTAGCATGCTTACAACCCAGATGAGGAGTATTCAGAGGTGGAATCCCAACTACGGGCCCATTTGCAATCTTTTCTAGAAACTGCAAGATCCTTCAATATGATCTACACCAAGGTGGTGGTCTGCTCTTATTTTTAATGAACCGCTTTAAGAAACTCTGCTATCCTACTGCTATTCTTCTTGATGCTAACTAAGCAAAGGATTCTGCTATTTTAATAGCTATGAATTATTTTTATGCTTTCACTTTGATGAATTAAGATGCTTCCTTCATAGAAGTTTCACTCTCATAATGTTACTTCATCTTTAGATAAAATATCCATTTAAATTTTCTGCAACTTCATTGACACCTACCTTGTTGTTCAAGAATCTATGGGTTGAACTTTCTTTTGGGTTTTGTACATATTTATTTGAATACTGATTTTTTCTTTGTTATTACATGGTAACTATTGTGCTTTTCATAGGAAATTCGTCCTTGGACACACATGATGGAGGTACCACAACTGCATGGATTTGGACCAGCTGCCAATCGCCTATTGGAGGCATACAAGATGCTTTTAAAGGTATCTTGGTACTAGAGCTTTCAACAAATTTATTCTGCGAACTGCCCCCGCTTGCAGATTTAATGCATTTGAATAAGATAGACATTATCAATAGCCTGGCAAAAATAATAATAGCAATGCACTAGTTATGCCACTAAATAGGAGTGCATTAATATATATGGATTGAACTTACAATGTTTGAACTTTCTGTAATGAATTTCATGTTCTTAGCTTTTCCAGTTTTGACATTTGTCCAAGCTCACTCTTCAAAAGTAGTGAGCTTAGTTATGTCTTAATTTTATTTTTTTTTGACTTACGTTTTTAATGATATCATTGGAATGTATCCTTTTCTAACGTTGACTCCTCATCAAGCCCAAAGGCCGTTGAAAACTTTGCCTATGCTTATCACCATATTTTGTGTCTTCAAAAGTACAAAATTCATGGGAAAAATATTATTTTAGATGGAATAACTTTTAAATAAATAACACTTTTTTTTTTTTTTTACCAAAAATAAATAAATAACATATTACTAAAAGAAAATAAAAACACTCCCTTGGTATCCATGTCTTACGGTAGATTTTAATATTGTATTAAAGAAGTGGGTGTGTGTCAACTTAATGTTGCCCTTTTCTTGTATGCTTTCGGCATGGATTGTACTATTCGTAAGACCAATTTGTATTATTGAGTGATGAAAAATGACCATGCATATGTAATGTGGCATCTTTTCTTCCGCATATGTGGCAGTTCCTAGGTAACTTAAGGAATCTTCGAGACTCACATGCAGCCCTGGCTGTCGGATCATCTGAAACAGTAGCTGGGGAGCCATCCTCTGTAACGAGAATAATCTCCGAGTGTGAGGCTGCATTAACATTCCTGAATCGTGATCTCGGGATCCTTTCAGCTTCTATTGCTCGCGAGCAAGGTGAGGAAGCCATTTTATGATGATCATGTTGAAAGACAGTAGGTAGACTACCTACAGTCTCTCTTGGGAGTAATTTCCAAATCAGTGTTTACTGTTTTACTGAACAATGATTGAATTGATTGTAGAAAGAAAACAATGAATTTGTCTCGAATTATACATGTAGTGAATATTTAATGACATGATGACCTTTGGATTTTGTCTTGGATTATACTTGTAGTGAATATTTAATGACATGACCTTTGGATCCAAAGTGGGGTTTGGCTTCCATTGAGATTTTTCAAAAGTGCTTTTGATAAGTAAAAGAAGTCATTTTTTATTTTTATTTTATACTTTTTTTAATAAGTAATATAGCATGCTTGGTAAAAAAATTTATTTATTTATTTCTTGTTTTTGTTTTTGTTTTTATTTTTGTTTTTGTTTTGTTTTTTGTTTTTTGTTTTTTGTTTTTGTTTTATACAATATGCCAACAAAATTATTTTTGGTAGTTGTCATATTTTAGTCAATATATGTGTTTTGTATATAACCATGTTACTTACAAATTTATATTTTTGTATAGGGGAAATTACACTTTGACCTTCTAAACTATTAGCTATTTACACTTTTCGTCCTTGTAGTTTCAATGGAGACACATTAATCCCTTATACTTTTAATTTGAGACAAATTAAATTCTTATATTAATTGACCTTTTGGTTTGTTGATGGAAAGAAAGCCACGTGCGCACATGTGAATGTTTAATGGCAGTTTGAGGATGAAACTGTCCTTGATCAACAGACTTGATCCCAACCCCAACCCGATCCTAACTCGACCCGAAAACCCTACAATCCCATCTTAGATGCCACTCCAACATCTTTCTTTTTCTGTCTCCCTCTCGCTCTCTCTCACTCACACACACACACACACACACACACAAACAGGCAAAATGGTTGAAGATGCTAATCTTGTACTTTCATATTTCCCAAGTAAATTTTTTACAAAGGTGTGATATCTCTTTGGTTCACAATTGTTACCTTAGGGCCATAAAGGAGTGCTAATTAATTCAAAATAAATGATGGATGTCAATTTTTATTTATTTATATATTTTTTTATAAAAACAAAAAAAAAGTAGGCACATTTAGAAAATAAGGTAATCCTCATTTTTTGGACGAGTGTAGTGGAGTGTTGTAGAACTTTTCTCCACTCTCAATCGAATCTCTTTACCAGTAATTTATTAGTTTCGTAAATCAAATGAGTCATTTTTAACTTTTTTTTTTTTTAAATTTAAAAAAAGGGACAACTAATTGCATCTCTGAACTAACAATTAGTGGCTATTTTATTTCCTTTAATTATTTAAGGAGGGAATTGGTCAAAGTCCCCAATTAAAAAGATTTTACCTAAGTCATCTCAAAAGATCTTTCATACCAACAGGCTTTTTGCCATGAGTTGGGCAAAAATACTCCTGCATCCCCAAACATCACCCTTCAATGCAGCAGCTAACAACCCTAACCTAGAGTTCTCTAGGTCAGGCCCATAGTTCACTCTGCCGGAAACAGAATTCATTGGGCTGAAAACGGAATTCACTACGCTGGGAAAAAATATTGACCATAAACTCATAACAATAGCAATACATGAAAACCAATTGGGTTTGGTTCAAGACCCTGCAATTTTGCATCTCATTTGGAGCAATAAGTGGGTTCCAACTGTCACCTTCTATATTAATAGCTGCTTTAATTTCTATAGCAAGTTGTACTGAAAAAATCTTTTATAGCGACAACAATACATATTGCTACGATAATTATGTGATTTTATATTTTGTGCTGATGTTTTTCTGCACTTCTGTCAATGGAAACCAAATTGTGGATTCTATTGATTTATTGCAAGTGATGGCGGTGATGGAACAGCTTCGACGACACCTATGATGAGGGGGATTGTGTTGAGGAGAGCTGGATTGGTTTGGAGGTTCCACCGACCATGCAAACCTATTGGTGATAACCGACTTCGCGATTAATGCTTCCATGGCGGCTTTGTTTTGATCGAATTGCTTAGCCAAGAGCACTCACCTGGAGTAGCCGGAGATGATTGTGTATGATTTTAGACAGTTGCATTGGCACGCGACTCCTCCATCGTTTTCTCTCCTCCCTCAATCTTTTCTTCTCTGTTACTCTCTGTAGATTAGAGCATCATGTCGTCGATTTTGCATCGTCCTTTTCTTTAACTTTAAGGTCCTCTCATCTTATTTGTGTTGAGATTATAGACAACCTTCAACAGATTGCCCGGGGGGTGGCAGGGTGGGCGGAGCCCCTTGCGTTGCAAGGTATTTTACATTTCTGGAGGGGTATTTTCGGCATTACATCTATGATACTTTATATACAGTAGTTCGTGTATTTTTAGGGTTAAGAGTGTGAGAGAGAAGCTGTCATTCTCAAAGAGAAGAAATTCAGTGCATTCTGTGATTTCAATTTAGTGAATTAGTGTGGTTCCTGAGAACATAGGCCAGTTGCCGAACCTCGTATATTTGTGTCTCTTTATTTATTTTTGCACAATTTTCTATTTGTTGTGTATGTGTTCTTCTCATGATTCATAGGTTCCAATATCCAAAAAGGTTTAGGGATTAAACGTATTGTCTAATCCTATTAACTGGTATCAAAGCGAGGTTTGGCGCATAGAGAGTTCAACAGTTCCTTAGATTGAAGTTTGTTTGAGCAGTCTAGGGCTTCAGTGGGAACTATGGGTTTGAAAGAATTCAAATTGAAAATTGAGAAATTTGATGTTTTAGATTTCGCTTTCTGGAGGACGTAGATAAAGGATTATCTGTATAAGAAAGATCTTTACCACTTGCTGATGGGTAAAGAGAAGGGAAAAAAAGAGACGAGACTGATAAAGATTGGGATATTCTTGATAGGAAGGTAATCGGACATATTTGATTCTTACTCGCGAAAACAGTATCCTATAATATATTGAAGGAGAAGACAACAGTGGATCTCAAGGCAGCACTCGCAAAGATGTACAAGCAACCATCCGTTGCAAATAAGGTACATCTTATAAAGAAGCATTTTACCCTCAAGATGGTAGAAGACTATATGTTCAAGACTTCCGAGTCAACCCGTAAATAACCCCAAAGGAGTGCACGTGGCTGAGAGTTCTTCTTCACAGGACTCTCAATATCATGAGGAGGTGAAAGCTGTCACCACTTTGAGGAGTGGTAAGGTAGTTGACAACAAGGTTGGGGAGAAGGTTAGTGAGAACGTGAGTGAGTCTAGAGCCCCTAAGGTAAGGAAATTGAGTGAGAAAGATAGGACCGAGAATGCAAAAGGAAAGAGTATTATGAGTGAGCCTACGAGGGATAACGTTCCCTCACATTCTGAAGATCCAGTGGCATCCTATGTGCCAAAGGCTCCATTCCCTTCGGCGTTGATTGCGTCTATGAGAGGGAAGAAGAAGGGAGAGTCTTTGAGTGAAATGTTAGAGGTATTTAAACAAGTCCACATTAACCGACCACTCTTAGATGCCATTAAGCTGATTCCCTCCTATGCCAAATTCTTGAAGGACCTATGTACTCAGCAGCGCAAAGAGCGCGTGCATTTCGCTAAATCAGCGGTTTTCTCGGATGTGGCTAGTGCCGTGGTTCAGTACCACGTCCCTGTGAAACGTAAGGACCCGGGCACTTCTACCATCCCTTGCTTTTTAGGAAGCCATTATGTAGACCGGGCCTTGATCGATTATGGGGCCTTGATCGATTATGGGGCCAGTATGAATATCCTTTTATATTCTGTGTATGAGAAGATGGAGCTAGGTGAGCTCAAACCTACACCCATTGTGTTACAGTTTGCTGATAGGTCGACCAAGGTCCCTAGGGGTGTGTTACAGGATGTTTTAGCTAAGATCGAGTCGTTTGTCTTTCCAGCCGATTTTATTATTCTTGATATGGAGCCTGTAAACACCACTAAACCCTAAATTCCAGTTATCATAGGTAGACCTCTTCTTGTGACTGCGAATGCAGTTTTACACTGTCGACAGGGTATAATGAAAGTTTCATTTGGTAATATGAAGGCTAAGCTTCAAGTGTACCATGCTATCACGCACCCTCATCACCTTGAGGAGTGCTCATTTGTGGATGTCATAGATCAGGCGGTCGAGGAGGCCATGCCTTTTATCTTGTCTGAGGATCCCTTAGAGGCATGTTTGACACATTTTAATTGTGAGGATTTTAACATAGACCAGTCCATTCTAGAGGTGAATCAGAATCTTGAGTCCACTCCTGTTCTAGGTAACCTACCTTGGAAGCCTAAAGTCGAGGCTTTGCCTCAATTAGCTAGTACTCCCATGCCCACATCTTTAGAGGTTGCCCCTAAATGTCACAATTTTGCAATCAATTTTTTCAAAAACCAACCGTTGGACCATCCTGATTTTTGGTAGGCATGACATTCATAAGATGAGTATTTTTTCCAATGGTCGATTCTTTAAAATATATTCTGCAACTGACCCTACAAAACCGCAGAATGCCAAAATATATAAAACTGAAGGTTTTTTGACATAAAGGCACATGATTCTCTTTTTGGCCAAATGTCACATATTTTCACAATGATATTTTTTAAAAACCAACCGTCGGATCACTGTGAGTTTTTACAGAAGAGGGGCATCTAATCCAACGGTTAGTTTTACGAACTGTCATGCCTGCAAAAACTTATAGTGATGCCTCTCTTCTGTATATCATGCCTGAAAAAACTCACAGTGATCCATCGGTTGGTTTTTGAAAAAACTGATTGCAAAATTGTGACATTTTGAATAACTGTAAGAACGCAGTTTTTGTTAAAAATTTAAATATGACGTGTGAAATGAGGCAATTTTATTTTATTTTGTTGGCATGTATATGCAGTTTTTTTTTTTAAGGGTCGACCCAATATATATGAGTTGGTGGGTCGGCTCGACACATGAAAAGAGATTCTGAACGAGATTTGTATAAATATGACATGTTAAATTTTGTTGTTAAATGCGCAATTTTATTTTATTTTATGTTTTTTGTTGGCGTGTATATGCGGGGGAAAAAAAAAGTCGACCCGTGATATATGGGTTCGTGGGTCGGGTCGGGTCAACCCATGATAAATGGGAATGAGTCTAAATGGGTCAAGACATGGTACTAGTTAAATGGGTCATGTACATTTTATGGCCCAACCCATTTAAACCCAACCCAAACCCACCCATTTTCCACCCATAATCATTGAGGAGGAAAAAGGCTTATGGTCCTTATATAGTACAGTAGGCGTGGAGACTACTCAACTACTTCCATTTAGTTAGGCGTTGAGACTACTCCACTACCACAATTACGATGAAATATGTGGTTTAGCTGAACCATGGGTTTATTAGCCTGAATATTACCCTATAATACATTCTAATCCAAGTGTTGGATATGCTAGGGACTTTGTGAGGTGACACATGTGCCACACACGTGGAATTTGACGGAATCTGAGTTATTGCTTTTTCAATGAAAGTTCACACACGTTTTAAGATCATATTTATGTTACTGGTTTGGAAACGTCTACAAAACCTTATTTATTCAATTATTCCATGTATCACTTTATTGTTATTAATTCGTAGAGGTTACATTTGTTGGCCCAAAATATACTCTAGAGGGGGGGTGAATAGAGTATTGGCAATTTAAAAACCGATTTATAAATGGGATAGAGTGTTTTTGAAAACTCAAACTTTTGATAACTAGAATGCAAGATTAAATATTAACTCAGCAAAAAAGCAAGTAAATAAATTTAAATGCAAGAAATAGAGTTAGAGAGATTCAAACACAAGGATTTTAACGTGGTTCGGTCTCCGCCTAAGTCCACGCCTCAAGATCTCCGTTTCGAGGATTAATCCACTATCAATCTCACTTCCGGTGGAGATTCAAACCTTTACACAGCCTTCTATTACGGTGGAAGACTCACCAAACAAGGTTTATACAAAACCTTAAACTCACAAGAAATACAAGTGAAGATGGATGAGCACTAATATGATTCTCAACAACACTGAGAATACATTAACTAATTTCTCAATAATATCTCTCAAAGATTTAAACTAATTTGCTCATAGAGAGAATTACAGGGATTGAATCATACAAGAATGATGGACACTTGTAAGCTACAATAGTGTATCTGATTGGTTGTTCCATTAAGCTTCATGGCAAGAGTAGCGTCTTGGCAATCTGCATATTCAAACAGGTTTGAAAAATGGAACAAATCCGTTTGGAGGTGCAGCCATATTTGAATCAGCATTCACAAGGTCAAATATTTCAGCAGCATGCTTTGACAGTTATTCCAGCAGCATACCTGTCAACTATTCCTGCAAAATACTTATTTACATATAAACATTTAAGTAAATGGTAGTAATTGAAAGTAAAAACCATTTACTTAGGTTTATAATGTAAATAAGGAAGTACCCCCCATTTGGATTCAATGGAAAATACTAAAAAATCAAATTCCCAATAAATCAAAATGTAAAAAAATCAATTTTAGTACAAAAAATAATTTTCGTCAGCAGTCTCAAAAATTGATCTATCGAGTATGGTATTATATACCACGTATAAAAGCTCCCTTAAGACTGTGTTCAGTTAATGAGTATATAGGGATCAATTACCGCCAAAAATTATTTTGAAAATCTCAAGATATCAAAAATTCATTTTTCATACTTAGCCAAATTTTTCATAGGGAAATAGTTTTTCTGGGAATAGTAACATCTTCAAAACTTGAGCCTCTAATTCATGGATTTTGTAGTCCATTTGTTTGCTCTTGTTTTTCTTGAAATTCTGTCTTACAAATTTAACATTTAAGCGCAAGATATTAGGATAATGCAGTGGCAATTGTTTGTTATCAATGAAACCATATAACATATGCTAGATTGGAACTATTTAGGCTAACAACATTATTCTTACTAAGCGATTCGAGGCTCACTCTTGCTTTTCATGCGACAGATTGCAAGTGTACTTGAGGGTTGCATTTGTGGATTGGCTCAGCCTCCTATTTGGGAACTATTGACCAACACTTGGGTAGACTCAACATCATAGATTGAATATTTATATATATAAATACATTATAGCATTGGATGTGACTATATTAATTATTATTTGTGGTCCAGGCTATCCAGCCTATTTGTCAGGGATATATATATATATATATATATATATATATATATATATATATATAGTAGTTTTCTTAAACGCACGTCCGTTTATAAGAGTAGGTGCAGACGTTATGTGAGGCCGTGCAATTTTATTAAAGCCAATCTGGTGGCTGGAAAGCAAAATAGTAAAACCCTGTTCAATTGATGTGGAGAGTGATTGAAATATAGAGTTGACCCAAACCTAGGTTGCCAAACGAAGAAGAACAGAGGAGAGCCATCCGAACCCGCGATTCAGCCATTTGACACCAGAAAACCTCCATTGAAGCTCCATGGTTGAACCCTTATCGACTGAAATACGAACCTGATCCAAACCTAGGTTGCCAAACGAAGAAGAAAAGAGGAGAGCCATTCGAACCCGCGATTCAGCCATTCGACACCAGAAAAACTCCATGAAGCTCCATGGTTGAACCCTTATCGCTCTCCAAGTAAGAATCAGACCTCTGTTCTTCAATTGAATCTCATGAGTTTTGACACCACTTCCTCTCTCTGTCTTCCACCTTAGGCATTTTAAGGTTTTCACCAAAAATGCGATTCAGCCATTCCTCTTTGTCTTCCACCAGAAAACTCCATTGAAGGTCCAAACTCACCTCACGACCATTGAAGCTCAATTGAAGCTCCACAAACCCATAAAAGTTAGGGCTTTTTGAATCGATTCATTCTCCTCACGAAGCTCCATCCTCACCACACGAAGGTCCAATCTCTTTCTCTGAATCGATTCCTCACCAAGCTACAAATTCGGTAAGTTAGGATTTTTTGATGCTTCATTATTATTTTTTTTTTGAAAAATTTATTGTCAGATGCTCAGATTGGTTTCGTTTCCTCATCAAGTTTAGGGCTTTTTTTTTTCCTTACATTTATTAATTTTTTTTTTGAAAAAAATTATTTGTGTAGTTTCAGTTCTGTGTTATTATGCCATTGGTTTCCTAATTTGAGACCTCCAAACTAGGAGTTGAGTTGCTATATATGATTCCTCATTAGATTTAGGGTTTTTTTTTTTCCTTTCATTTATTAATTTTTTTTTAAATTTATTTGTGTAGTGTTGTGACACCAATTTATGTTTATTTTATAGTCTTTTCTTTCCTT